>LPNX010964913.1:0-14967 GCA_001517045.1 Pseudotsuga menziesii | reverse complement strand
ATCCTTCTGATCAATAGAAATATGATTCCTCCATCTTTCATGGAGCAGAAGTAATAAATTGGCTCGAATACTTGCATATTTTCTATGCTTATATTTCTTTTCAACCTAGTCTATTTCCTTATTAGTTGGTTCTTCTTATATGCTTCTTCCATTACAGTAATCGACACATTCAGTCGACTTTTGTTCCCAACATGCACCTGGGCATGACCTAGATCATTGGTATCATAGAAAGATGTTTTTCAGAGCTTAAGTTACATAAGCACTTTAATCAAAGTTATTTAAATTACGCAATGTTCAAACACGGCCACAAACCCAGCAACATAAGCAGACACTTCCTTTGACTTCAAAAAAGATGGTAGAAGAAGAAGACAATAAACATGCAACTCATGAGAGAGAAAAACTCATAGAAAAATCATTGGCTCACCAGCAAACTGAAATGTTCACCCAGTTTAGTGAGATTCTCATGTGAGTCACTTAGAACTATGGGGAATCCTTGACGTAACCTCACTACAATAAAATCATCTCCTTGAAAGTGCAAATGAATATGAACATACCGAATCTTGAAGATAAGATTGACGCGAAATTCGTCGACAATTGGGTACAACAACTGGAATCTTACTACGCAGTGATTCAAATCTCCAAAGAGAAAAATATAGCCATTGCATCCTTAAAAATATCAACCTCTGTACAGTGCTGGTGAGAGAATTTATCAACAAAGATGGAAAAAGAAGACGACCCCATAGAAACATGGGTAAAATTTGTCGAATATGTCCAAAACAAATTCTACCCACCCAAGTATCTTGAACATCGGTACAAGAAGTGGCAACAACTAAGGAAATGGAAAGACCATTCCATACAGAGTTACACCGATGAGTTCTATCGAATCATGGCTAGTATTGGTGTCTAAGAAGAAGAGAAATTGCTTGTCCTGAAGTACATCAGCAGTTTATCCCCGTACATTCAGCAATAGATGGAGTTTCTTATTGTCAGTACACTTGCAGATGGATTTCATTATGCCATCAATCTTGAATATAAACATAAAGGAAAAGCACATTTCATGAACAAGTCAACAGGTCGAACATTCGACAAGAAGTCACCAGCTGACTCCGACAAGTTCAAGAATCCTTCTCAGCCGACTCTGCCAAAGCATTATCATCAAAAGAAGAAATTCTAGAAAGACAAGAGGTATTGCAGCAAACAAGCTCCTACCAGGAAATGGTGTGATTATCACAATTTAGCTTGGCATGATGCATTACAATGCAAATCTCGAAAGACATTTTTGGAAAAATTATCGACATCTGACTTGTCCGACAGAACCCTGGTAGAATCTGGCCCATATGTATCAAATCTCTTAGCTTCAACCTCGACGACTCCTATAGCCTTGACTATCAACGATGAGGAGGAACGAGAGCACCTTTTCCATACACAAATATGGGTTCATAAAATTCCATTACATCTGATTGTGGATAATGGTAGCCAGAAGAACTTCATTTCTGAATATCTTGGGAAGAAATTAGGTATTGTCACCAATCCATGTCCTCAGCCTTGCAATATTGGTTGGATAAAGAATGGGCAGGAACTAAGGACCACCTGACAATGTCGACTCACCTACTTCATTAAGCCTTTTGAAGATGAAGTACTATGTGGTGTGGCACCACATTCCGTAGTCCACACCCTATTTGGTAAACCATACCTATGGGATCAACATGATACATACCATTCAGGGCCTCAGAAGGTGATTTTCAAAATCTGGAATCAATGGTATGGCATACCAAAGCGACAAACCACATCAACAGTTTCTATGATATCTACCAAAAAAACAAAGAAGCTTATGAATCATGCTCAAAATTTCACATTACTCATGATAAAGCCTCAACATTTTAGGAAGACTGCAAGAACAAGTCGACTCACCGACCGATGCAGCTCCTGACAACAAGAACATATCGACATCATTCTTGAAGAATACCAGAACATATTTCAAGCACCCAAAGGAGTACCTCTGCATTGTCAGGTAAAACACTCTATTGAACTTGTTCCTAGTTCTTCATTACCTAATGCATCTATTTACAGAAGACCCATTCTCGAAAATGAATATATTTGCAGAAAAATCCAATATTCAATCGAGAAGGGTCATATTTTCCCCATCTCCTCTCATTGTGTAAGTCCAATCATCTTAGTTCCAAATAAGTATGGGACTTAGCGCATGTTCATCGACTATCTAGCTCTCGACAAAATTTCAGTGAAGAACAAATACCCTCTTCCACAAATTGATGGACTCATCGATAATATGAAAGGTGCTAAGTTCTTTACAAAACTTGACCTCAAGTCAGGATACCACCATATTCCAATCAAGCATAGTGATATATGGAAAACAAATTTCAAGACCAAGGAAAGATTGTTTGAATGGTTAGTCATACCTTTCAGCTTAACCAATGCACCTGCAACCTTCATGAGATATATGGATGACCTTCTATGACCTTTCATCTGTAAATGTGTCATTTTCTATCTAGATGATATCTTTATTTTCAGTAGATCATGGGAAGAACAAGTCAAACAGCTTCGACACTCTCCAGCAACATCGAATATATCAGAACATGGACAAATGCTCATTTTTGATGACCAACATCAATTATTTTGGGTATGTAATTGACTTTGCAGGCATTCATGTCGACTTAGAAAAATTACAGATACTGAAATATTGGCCCATTCCTCAAAATATTCATGAACTAATATGTTTTCTTGTTTTAGTGAATTTCTATTGACGATTAACACTTGGCTTCAGTCACATCGCATGGCCTTTGAATTAGTTGACGAAAATAAATGGAAAAACTGTCTTCAATTGGACACTGACATAACAATGAGCTTTTGAAAAACTCAAAACCAATCCTTTTACTGCACCAGTACTTGTGTTACCTGATTTGCATCAGTCCTTTGAGATTGGGATAGATGCATTAGACTATGCCCTCGATGTAGTGATCTCATACTTAGATCACCCAGTCGTGTTTCATTCTGAGACTTTTAGTGACATAGTTATAAGGTACTCAACGTATGAAAAATAACTAAACACCATTGTGCAAGCTCTCAACCAATGAAGACACTACATTCTTGTCAAGGAAACGGTCATCATCAATGACCATAAACCTTTGTAGTTCACTCTGTCCTAGTCAAAACTACAGACAACTCGACAACTCAAGTGGATTAATTACCTCCAACAATTTAAGTTGGTAATTAAGTATCAGAAAGGAAAATTCAATGCCACAATCGATTGTCTCATCATACCACCGATTAGTCTACTATCTATAGTGATAAGTATGCAGGGTTATGACACCACTACTTGGCCTCAATCGTATGTCACGATAGACTATTATTTCTCTGCAATTTATCGATAGCTTCATACTGACAAGTTGTCTACTACCGAATACTTCTTGAAGGACACCTTGCTATACAAGTTTGGACAAATTTGCGTACCAACTGGTGAGCACCCACAGAAGCTCATTTGGGATGCGCACTATAGCAAGACTACAGGAAATTTTGGAGTCGTAAAAACACTTGTTATCTGCCAAAAGTTTTTTTAATGACCTTCACTTAAATATGATGTCAACAAGTACATTCAATCATGCATGGTTTGTGCCATTGCTAAACCGTCGAATCGATGACAAGAATTGTACACACCTGTTCCAACTCCCAGTTGACCATGGAAATTTATTTCTATGGACTACTTGATGGGATATCCTACTACCAAACATCATTATGATGTGATATTGGTAGTAGTTGATAGATTTTCCAAGATGGCTATACTCATACCATGCAAAAAGACTACGGCATCACAACAAACTGCTCATCTCTTCTTTGAACATGTGTGGAAACATTATGGCCTCCCAATGACCATTATTTCCAACAGAGATTCTATATTTGTCAACACCCTTTGGAAAAATCTCTAGAGACAATTTGACACTATAATTTCTTTGTCGATATCCCTCCATCCATAGATAGACGAAAAAATGGAAGTTGTAAATCACTTAGTTGTACAACCACAAGCATCGTCAAACATGGGATGACATCCTTCCATACAAATAACATAGCTACATTTGTTCTCAACACAGCTATAGGGGAAAGATTCCATTTGAGATGTATTACGGATTTCAACCCTCAGTTCCTATTGACTCAATCAGTTCCTTGACATAGTCAAATGACATTGAATTTGAAGGATGAGAAGTGGAGAAAGAATTGAAATTCACAGATCAAATATACACCATTCAGAAGCAAGCACAGGAAATGTTGCAATGAGCTAATACAAAAGCTAAGTTCCGACATGACAAGCATTGTATTCCTCATTCATTCCTAATTGGGGATAAGATCTGGTTACATATAAATAAGGAGCACTTCATTGGTCCATACAAAAATATGAAACCTTTGAGGTATGGTCTATATAGTGTCCTTAAATAGATTGGAGAAAACACTTTCCAGCTCAACATTTTTGCATGCCTTGGACTACATCTAGTTTTCAATGTAGATCTAATTCGACCATATCATGCACCATTGTTGGAACATAACGACTTGCAGATAGAAAAACTTGAACACATCCATCCAAATGTTCAGGAACCTCTTCTTTGCGACACCATTGTGGGACAACACATATGCCATACAAGGACGAACTCCATTCCCTTATTTCAAGTGGCTAAAGCTAGACAACTCCCCATGCAAGGAAAATGGTACTCTACTATTAAAGTAACAAACAAGTTTCCTCACCTGAACAAATACATAATGGAGACCATTGTTTCTTAAGGAAGGAGGAATGATCCAAGCAGTAGCCAATAGGTTATCCTTCGACGGGTCCTCCTCGACATGTTCACTTGACAAGTTCGCCTTCGATAGGTCTGCCTCAACATGTTCATTTGACCATTTTTCCTCAACATACAACATACCAACATGCTCTGTGATGGTTGAAATTCTAAACCATTGTAACTTCTTTTGTAACTGAATGTAACGGGTAGTCACCAAATCTTCTCACCATCCTATATAAGCATGTACACTAATGTAATATACATCCTTCTAATCAATAGAAATATGATTCCTCCATCTTTCATGGAGAAGAAGTAATAAATTGACTCGAATTCTTACATATTGTCTGTGTGTATATTTCTTGTCGACCTAGTGTGTTTCCTTCTTTGTTGGTTCTTCTTATTTTCTTCCACCATAATAGTACTCGACTCATTCAGTCAACTGTTGTCCCCAGCATGGACCTGGGAGCGGCCTGGATCACCCCCTCTCTATTAGAATTGTTGTTCCATTTAGATATTCAAACAATTAGTTCTGAATTATTATTGCAATAAAAGGAGAATGAAGATACAAACTAAACAAAACAAAACACATAGAAAATGGATGAGTGTAGCTCAGGTAATTACAATATCATTGTCATTAATTAAATCCATTATAGTAGTTTACATAATGGAAGAATTTGAATGAATTAGGGAGAAATTTGAATATACCAACTAGATATGACTGTACCTAACTAACTAGCTAACTCATGGTGTCTCAATCAATATCGGAATCCAATAGATCAACTCCTAGATGTCCAACCAAGTCATACAACTAGTAATAACTAGTTAACTCAGTGCAACTGAGTGTGGTAGGTGGGAAAAGGTGCCTACTCCACATGCAGCCATGCATTAGCCATACATAACTAGTGCTAGCTAACTGATTGTGATCTAACTGAAAGTAACTAGAATCTAACTAAGACTAACTAGTTCCAACTCCAACTAACTGATGGAGGTTGGTGTCATGACTCCCAATGGCTCCTAAAATGTAGGGATTGGTCTAGGAGGCACCGAAACTGATGCATGCATATGTAGCAAGTGGAAGTTAACCTCTAGCAATGTTCCCCACACTCTAGTAGCTGGTACATCTGGCCCCATTAGTCCAAGTGGACCTAATGGTACTAGTGTACCCAAATAATTAATTAAGGTTCCTAAGTTAGGCTAAATAATCTATATAGAAAGTATGGTCAAGGGAGGATTAATAATCCTAACACCCTCCCTAAATCCTAACTTGGACAACTGTGGGCCCTAGTAACAACACTATAGGCTACCCAAATACAATCTACAAGATAGAAAAAAAATGTTGCTTAATACAATCAAGGAAACAAGGGAAAACCTCATGGGAAACACCCCCCCACCCTCGAAATAAGCAGAAATAGCAAACTGTAAGCTATATTTAGAATAAATAATCTTCCTCCTTAAAAAAATAACTTGAGCAAATACACTGCTGCAAATTTGTAGCTCTATGCAACAGCATGGTCCATATGTGAACCTCTCAATGTACTTCTTAATTGATGACTATGTTTGTCTCTTTTGGATGGTGAAGGTAGGGAAAGATCAAGTTTTTGCTTTTGTGGCCCATGTAGCTAATCATTCACCATCATCAAGTAGTATCGACCTGGAACTTTGTTGCACCACTTTGTACGAAGTGAATTTGTGAGAGATAGTGTAGCATGTTTAGTCTGATACTGGGACCTTGTTCTTCTTCCATCTTCTGGATGTCTAGCACCACTTCCAGCTGCATCAAGGAGCTTTCGAGCCCATCTAGGCTTAGGCTTCTGACACACTTTTGATTAAGAATGGATATTGGATTTGGATCTAGAATCTCTTGAGATTTAGTCTCCATAACAGGATCATGCTGAATGTGATATTCTTCATTTGAATCTAAAACCTGTAGCACATCATCATCATCAAAAATAGGTGGAGAAATAGTTATACCTTCCTATGTTGCTGGAGTTGTTTCATACAACTGATCTTCTTTGAACTGGACACTCCTTTCAATGAAGCATCTTCATGTTGCAACCTCCATCAGTTTGTAAGCTTTTTCATCTTTTGCATATCACAACAGAATGTATTCACTACTTTGGGCTTGGAAGGCCTTCCTCTTGTCAAGTGGTATCTTGGCCCAAGCTTTGGAACCAAAAAATCTCATATGAGAGACATTGGGCTTATGCCCATGCATTTCTTCGAATGGAGTGACCCCAACAACTGACTTGTGGGGTACTCTATTCTGCAAATACGAAGCACAGTTTACTGCTTTAGCCTAAAGAGAAGGAGTTATATTTTTGGCATGGAGAAGGCATGTTGCCATCTCTTTTAGTGATCTTTTCTTCCTCTTAGCCACACCATTCTTCGATGGTGTGTATGGAAGTGATTTTTCCATTCGAATCCCCTCTGATTCACATAAACTCTCGAAGTCTCCTTTGATGTACTCTCCTCCTTTATCAGATCTTATTGAATTGATCTACTTATTGAAATTGTTCTCAACCATAGTCTTAAAAACTTTAAAAGTCTCAAAAACTTCTGATTTTTGTTTCACAAAGTAAATCCAGCAGTACCTAGAACAATTATCAATAAATGTGAGGAATTACATGCAACCATTAATGGAGTTTGTCGGTATAGGTCCACCTACATCACTATGTATCAAATCAAGTATAGAGGCAGCTATATGTACCTTCCCAACATCATACTTCTTTTATGGATGTTTACCTACCAAGCAACCATCACATACTCCATTGGAATTTTGGATGGAGGGAAAACCTTCAACCATTTTATGATTGTGGAGTTGCTATAGATATTTGAAATTTAGATGGCCAAATCTCTCATGCCAAATCTTGCTGGTGTTGTTAGCATGAGACAATAAAGTTGTAGGAGGAGAGATAGGTAAGAAATGTGAGAACTCATAAGCTTTGGTAGAGTGATTTGCAATACCTTTCACTATAAGCTGTCCAATAGCTTTTTCTGTAATCTCAACTATTTCTTAATTGAATGTAACTCTCTTAGGAGAGCCTGTATGAGTCATCTGTCAAACAGACAATAGGTTAGCAGCTAGGGAGGGAACATAAAGAACATTCTTGAACTCACCATGCTTCGCTCTAACTAAGCCCCTTGCTTCTGTTGGAATCTGGGAATCATCCCCCATGTGAATGTTAGGCCCCTTTCACAGTGTTAGGGAAGAGAAGGATTCTTTCGAAGCAACAATGTGGTTGTAAGATCCAGAATAAGTTATGTATGTTGTAGACTATGTAAGGCTAGATTTCAAAGCATGGCACCTTTCATCATCTTATGTCTGTGGTTATTCATCATACTTCTTTGATCCTTGTGGAAGAGCAATGTTCTGTTGCTTGAGAAGAGAGGACATTTGATCTTAGGACTAGGAAATGGGTTGTGCCCTTCCCTTTCCACAAATCTCACACATAGATATTCATTAAAATAAATAATATTTTACTAGAAGACAAGGGATTAGGGATTGGGAGGTGTCCTTCACTTCCCATAACGCTCCCACTTAGTATAAATATAATCTATTCTAGTGTTAACCCACACAAAAACATCAATCAAAAGGAAACCAATAGCGATGGTAAGGGAATAACATTCAATTGTGGGGACTTTCTCCCCTATATGGAGGTCATCTCTTCAACAACCAGAGGCTTCTCAAGGACTTTCTCTCCTTTATGGAGGTCGTCCCTTCAACAACAAGAAGCTTCTCTAGGCTTCTCTCTTGTGAGTGGCAACCCAAAAGAATATCAAAAGGATCTCGACTCCCTTTAAAATTGTCGTGCGAAGAACAATCCCCAAGCAAATGAAATGTGTTCCCTAATCGAATGGTCATTTCTTTTAACTATTAATTACTCCACTTTAAATAAAATGGGACCCTTTTTGGATCAAAGGAATGCACATCATGTAATAATATATCCATAAAATTTATACTAGATATATACAACGAAATATTTTGTTATATTTATGTCAATGTTTAGTTTTTAATAAGATTTTATTCTTTATTTGCTGTCACCATTCTAATTATTTAGAATACTTGGTAATATATGTAATATCATAATGTTTTTTAAACCATGAGAACAATAACCTCTTAAGAGTATATCCAACATCCTGCAAGTCAAGTGAGATATACCAATAGTTAGAAATGTCCTGATGTCTAAGTTTCTTTTCCATTAAGTAATTTTTATTTATTTTGCAACCTTTTTAGATATAAGCTAATTATAATATTATTCAGAATAATCACTAAATTTAATTTATGATCACTTAGTATTTAATTTTAAGCTAATAAGTAGGGTATCTCAATTCACTAAAAGCTTGAGAGAAAAAGCCACTAACCTTAGTTTAGAGAAACACTTAAAATTTTAAGTAACCTAGAGAATATTAACAAAATATATTTTCTTCATCTTGCTTAAACACCATGATTACACCTTACATCAAACATATGGCTTCCTATCGAGTTACCTCAATGCCCTTATTTTTTTCGTTTCGTGCCAAGTCGTTAATCTTCTAAACAACTTAGAAAATATAGAACAATATTGATAATGTTGTACACTTCCATTTGTGCTTAAGTTAAAAGAAGGATCCGAGGTAACATAAGGGATATTACATAATTGTATAGGTAATCATTTTTAACTTCAACCAAAACAAACTCTTAATTGTTCATTTTAACAAATTAAGATGGTATTTTATCACTATTACTTATTTTTAAAAGATTACATTAAATAAATTTTAAATGAAATAACTAGACCCACATAAATTCATCTTAAATGTCAATTTATCAAACATGGAGTGGGATTCAATTTTTTAAGTTGTAATTGTTTTTAATTTAAATTTATAAATTTGATCACTTTCTTGCTTGATAAATTAGGGGTAGGTTTTAATTTTGTATTTTATAGGTAAATAAGATTTTTTGTACATAAAAGATGCATTCTACAGCCCTCCCTGGAGGATAGATGTGTAACTCCTTCCCTGCTCATCCTAGAGTTGACACTTGTCCTTTATAAAAATAATAAAATATTTTTAAAAATAACTTGTCAACTTAAACTATATTTAAATTATTTAGAATTTCATACATATTAAACAACATAAATTAGAGAAACTAAAACCATAAACATTAGATTACACATTTTCACTCTAAAAAAGAGTTTGCACATGATAGTGATATTTGATCCATCTAAATGCTTTGCTTAGTAGATCCCTTTTAGATGAATATATGATGGTTTAATTAATTATCATAATTTTTTGGTTTATAAGTCAACATGAATTTTTTAATTAATTTTTATTTTTGGTAGAGTAAAGTTCATTCACCATTACATAGATTCATTTTTAGACTTATTGATTAAATATTTATATATATCAATTTTATAATAATTCAATTTAAAGTTTTGAATTAATATATTATATATAATTAGTATATGAAATAGAATTAAATGATAAAAAATTAAATTTTTATACTTAAAATGAAATTATATTCATTTTAATATAATTAAAATATAATGATCTTTTCGATAATTGTTTTAGTGTGTAAAATTTTAATTAATTTAATATATCTCTTTAATCTTTATCCATTTATTTTTTCTACTTATATGCTTTTTTGTAATCTCAACAAATAAAAGTTAAAAATTAAATAAGATTCATCATTGTATTAAAAAATAATTAAAATCAAAATGTTATGTAAGAAGGCTCTTGCACGTATTCAAAGGCCCACAATCTCTTCACTTGAAAATTCAGATTTATGTGATATGTGAGTATAGTTGAACCCTTTTTTTCCACATAAAACATTCATAACCTTTTTATTAACATAAAAGATTATATTTTTGTGATGTTTTTATGAAAGTAACATTTCTTAAGTATTTTCAGAAATAGCTTTCTTCCAATTAATTATATTCATTGAAAATGATTTCATACCTCTAAAAAAAAAAGATTCTTGTTTCATCATTCAAGTTTCATTCAAAAATAAACTTCTTACCAAAAAAAATCAATTATCTACCATTGCTTATGGTTCAAAAACATTACAAGAGCTATTTGTAAAGTGTATCACATCCTCCCTACTATTGCATAAAAATAATCCATTGAGATATTCATAATACTTTCAAGAATTCAAAATTCATGAAAGTATCTAGTTTCACTTTAGTTCATATTTTATGTAATGTATCAAGATCCTTGTGCCATAGTTAATTCAAGTCCACAAAAAATGTTCATTTCCCTATATGCATGCTTTATGTCCATGTTTTCCATCATGTCTTTGAACCTTGGGTTTCTTCTTATAAAAAAATAAATTTAACACTTTGAATCTTATTAAGACTTCTTATCCATTTAATATTATTTGTGAATTGATTACCTCTTTTTGCACCACCATCCATGAAAGAAGTCTTAAGAAACTCAATTCTACATAACATCCTTTTGACCCACCTTGAGCTGCCCCATCAAAATATCTCGATGGATTTCTTTAATTAATTTATTCCATTGTAATTTGTTTAATTTTTATATCCGATGGGAAATAACTAATAATACCTACACTTTGTAAATCACATTTGGTAGGAAACACAAAAGAATCCTCAAAACAAATTTGATTTTTGGCCAGCCATATACCCCATGCAACAATCAAAGAAAGGTATCTAATACCTCTTAAGTCTTCATTAAAACTCCAGACATACTTCAATAGTATCACCTCTCCACAGATCATGCAGATTTAATGGTGGAATCTTAAAACCCAAGCACACAAGCGTTCACCCTTAATCAATCTCCATACAATTTTTGCATCTAAGGTTTTTGAGAATAAAACTCCATTCCTTTAGACATACTTCCATAGTATCACCTCTCCACAGATAATGCAGATTTAATGGTGGAATCTTAAAACCCGAGCGCACAAGCCTTCACCCTTAATCAATCTCCATACAATTTTTGCATCTAAGGTTTTTGGGAACAATGGTGGAATCTTAAAACCCCACCTTCCAAAATATTTAGGAAAAGTCAAAGCTTGCCATTTTATCCACACCGTGCCCCTTTATTCTATAGTGCGTAATCTTCGAGTTTTTGTCTAATTTTTTTAATAATACCTCCTCAAGACCATAAATACATCCCAAAAAAACTACAATTACCTTTAAAATTCTTTTTACCATAACTAACTTCCCTCCCTCAGAGAGCCATAAATGACTCCAATTTTTTATTCTTACTTCACATTTTTGGACATTAGACCATCCAAATTCTTAATTACATAAAGAAACATATTTCTAATGTATTGCACTTCCATGAGAGTATACTTGAAACCTAACTTAACTCGAAAGGATTTATTTTTATTAATTGGTTAATAAAACTTATCATAGGATTTAGTAAGCTCTATCGTTACTTAAATTAACTTTCAATGTGAAGGATTTTTTTAATAAGGTAATAAAACTATGTGAAAGATTTTCTTAGTAAGCTAATAAAACTTATTGTAAGTTTTAACAGGTAGTGATCCTCGTCACTTTCACTATCATGTTATTTCTAAATATATACATAAAACTTATTGTAAGTTTTAACACGTAGTGATGGTAGTCACTTGCACTATCATGTTATCTCTAAATATATACATACTGTTATTTAAAAAAAACAACATTTAAATTATTATTTTAGTGATTTCCTACAAAAATGGATTAAATCAATTTCTTTAATGACTTTATTTCATTTTTTATTTTTAAACTAGTTTTGAGTTTTTATCTCTCCAAATAAATAACATTACTTTAAAAAAGTTACCTCTCTAAGTTACTCTTCAATCATGAGGGTAGAATTCTTTTATTAAAAAATTTAAGCAATAAAGAAAATAGTTTTTATTATATACTTAATAAAAATCCAAGAAAATTACTACCAAAAATAACACAAGCCAATAATTGATAACCACCAATATTATACAAAATTTAGATTTCAAAACAGATTTCAAAATTCAACCTCAAAAAACTAAAAAAAAACATGTAAAAATCCCTAAATAAAAAATTACATTTTGGAAAAAAAAAACGTGTAAAAATCCCTAAATCAAAAATTACATTTTGGAAAAAAAAAATGGAAAAATCCCTAAATCAAAAATTACATTTTGGAAAAAAAAACGTGTAAAAATCCCTAAATCAAAAACTACATTTTGGAACATTGTTTGTCCGTATAGCCTTTCACGGATTACGTGAAAAGAATCCAAACTCTCCAATATTTAAACCCAAATAAAACTACCACAGTCACCATTTAGTGGAAACATTTTTTTCTTGGATTGGACAAGTTTCTGCATGGATGCATGGATCAGAATTTGATAAAAATGTTAAATGGAATAATTCAAGAATGTGCAGGCGACGACGATCAGATTGTTAATAAAAAATATATTCGTTGCTATCCGGTATCTTTTATTTGATCTATTTGAGACAGTATTTCCATTGATGCGACAATCTGTCATAGATAATTTCCACGCAGAGAACTTGAGGAAGTGTTAATTCAAAGAATTCTAAACGAATCCGGCAAGGAGCCTGCTCCTATTGAATCACATGAAGCACCCGGATGTCAAGCGGAAGATGGGTCATCCTTATCTTATTGCAGATTCACTGCATTCAATTGGTAAGGAGCAAAATCAACTATTGATTTTGTTTTTTGTGCGTTGGATGCAGAGAATTTGTAATTGAAATAAGCTCAAATGCAGTGACGTGCATTTTCGATGTTAGTTGCATTTCCAATGTTAATTGTTTAACAGTTTGATTTTTACTTGTTTTTGGATATGAATCTTCATAAAATTTTCAAAATATGTAAAAATATCGCTAAATTTTACAGAGTGTGAGTGTTTGAGGTTTTTATGTCAAATGATTTTATTTCTATACATAAAATTGCTTAACAAACAATAAAAATTACAAAATTTTATTAGTTAAATTCACTGGATTTCAACTAAAATCAAAAGTGTCTCCCTAGTTAGACAGCTCCTTTGCGATGGATATGGCCGTGTTTTATACGGAAGATTTACAAAAGTGATTAGTTCTAGAGTTGATATTATCATTAATATTAAATCTTAAAGATATAGATTAGATAATGAAGACGCAACTTGCTTCATTTTGAGTAGACGGTGAGATTAGGATGGGCAATCCTATCACCCAAACCTAGAAAAGCCAACTCTGTAACTCTATAAATAAGTGCCACCGTATTTACACTAATTCGGATATGCGTAGTGGAAGGAAAATGGATTCAGTAGAGAACCTTACGAGTTCGTGGGTAATAGCTGCCACCACAGCAGGATTCACGATGCTCGTTTTGATGATCTTCATCTTCTGCGAATATCGTTTGAAGACGAAGAAAACAAGGAATCAAGAAGTAGTACTGCAGTTGCCTCCAGGACCAGCTGCATGGACAATCATCGGGAATCTCCACATGCTGGGAGAGCTTCCTAATCGTTCTCTGAAAGACCTTGCGGACACATATGGTTCCATTATGTGTTTGCGCTTTGGTTCCGTCTCTGCTGTCGTTGTTTCTTCTCCAGAGATGGCTAAACACTTTCTCAAAACTAAAGATCTTCTCTTTTCCAGCCGACCCGCAACGGCTGCAGGGAAGTACTTGTTCTACAATTTCAAAGACGTTGCGTTGGCCCCCTACGGAGATTATTGGAGGCAAATGAGAAAAATATGTTTCTTAGAACTCCTGACTGCTAGGAGAATCAAGTTATTTCAATCGGTACGCATTGAGGAGGTGTCTGCGATGATTCGCTCCATTTGGCAGGAAAGCGAGAACGGGGCGAAATCAGTGAATGTGAGCAAAGCTCTCTCGTCCCTCACAGCAAATATAATATGTAGAACTCTGATGGGCAAAAGATGTTCAATGGACGCGTCCGACAAGTTAGCAAGCCTTCATGGAATCCCGGAACTGATGCGGGGATTGGCGGAATTAGCCGGTGCTTTTGATTTCGGAGATTTCATTCCTTATGTCGGGTGGTTGGATTTGCAGGGTATCAGAGGGCGCATGAAGAAACTCAACAGAGATTTCGACAAGTTCGCGGAGGCGATTATCGACGAACGCGTTGAGATGAGAAAGCTAAAGGAAAGCACAAACGGTCAGCCCGCGAACGATTTTGTCGACGTGCTACTCGACATCTCGGGGAGTGATAACATAATTAGCAGGAACGACATGAAGGCCCTACTTTTGGACATGATGAGTGCTG
>LPNX010964909.1:38347-52312 GCA_001517045.1 Pseudotsuga menziesii | reverse complement strand
CTGATCATTATGTGTTTCTTCTGCAGTTGCTCCATTCAACTATGGACATCTATTTCCAAAACAGATGCACCGATTTCTCGAAGCAAAGAATTCAAAAAAAACTTTACACCGTGGAGAAGAGAAAGTGTCAGTTCCATTTCGGAGGACAAGGATACCATGTTCATTTTTCCAGACAATATATTTTACAACTGGACCAATATGTTTGCAACACCATATTTTTGTTGAAAACCACTTATACCATGAAACGAGAACTTTATACTAAGAATGAGAACTCTAGGCATAAAAACGATGATTTTTGCAAAAAAAACACCAAAAACACCCCTAAATAGAAAAGTGTTGATACCAGTATACACTTTTTTTTTTCGGGGTTAAAAATAGAGCCATGTCCAAACATCCCATAATGTTGTTTACAAAAACTTTAAAATGAACCCCTAAATTGGAAAAATATTTTTTCCTTAAAAATATAAATTACAAATTTTGTGAAACTTGCATATTAAACAAACAAAAATATTCGATAAATAATTTCACCACTCTAACCATATAAAATCAGAGAAATTATGATGTAATTCATAATAAAATCATATATTATACTATACAAGAACAAATGATTCATAAAATATTCAAAATCTCCTTAAGAGTTTCAATTACAAACATCATACTAATAGAAAACATCTAAAATGTTTCATTTGAAATTATTGAAATTCATCCATAGAATCTGACACCCCATCAGAATCTACATTTTCTGCAGACGAAGGACTGGACGAAGATGTGGATGACCCATATTCTTCTCTATTATCAATGGGTGCACCATCTGAGTCTACATCTATGCCCATCATTTCAGTCGTCATATTCCTTCTAGATCTACGACTTGGTTGAGGAGACTCCCATCTTGCAACTTGTTCTTTTGGAAGCAACTTCTTGATAATCTCTACAGTCTTCGAGCGAAGAGTGCATTTCTTTGTCATCTTGAAATCATAAACAAGTATATCAACTTCCTCTAATTTCAATATGTCAATGCGGCGATGATTTATTTTTTGACCCTTTCTTTTTCTCTTTCTGCAAACCCTTTTCTCAACTACCATCTCTGCCTTGTACACACCATCAAACGGGTGTGTATCTGTTGCATACCAATGTACTTCTATTGATACTACTTCTTCATTTTCTTTATTAACCTTCATAACTTTTGCAATCCAGAAAGGATAATCACATGCATCACCTATAGCCAAAACTACAATCATGCAACCCTCCTTGATATCTTGTACTGAGCCCTTATAAAGGTCTTCCATCTCTTGATGCTTTGCAGATGATCTTATAGAGCCAATATCCATTTCTCTTTCCTCTACTTGAGAAAACTCAACACCTTGAGGTTCAACATTTATTTCCTCGTTTTCATTTGTTACTCGTGGCCAAGTAAATGGAGACTTCAAATATATATCTCCATTTGTAGAGTTTGAAATTATGTCACTTTGCTCCATGAAAAAAGACTCCCACCATACAGAATCAGCAACAACAAAGTACTCATATGTATCTTCGATAGATTTTTTATTTATTCCATGCATTGAGAAGAATTAACATCTCTATTGTGTCACCTTGCATTATGAATCTCTGAAGATGATTGAAATAACAATAAATTTGAAGCATACATTTGACGATTTGGGATGAATTTCAAAAATGCCAAACCTGATGAAGGCCCCCATTCCGTGCTAGTTGAGTACTTCTTTCCCCATAGTAGTGTTTTTCCATCAATCTTTTTTATACGAAATTGATGTTGAAAGCTAATGTCATTAAGTTTTTCAATGCACCTTTCTTCACCATGCGATCCAAAAATAAATCTTCGCATGTCAACAGTTTCTTCCAATTTTTTTACAACAGGTTCTGAATGGTATGCTTTCCTTACAATTTCAATCAATGATGGTATGCTCCCGACTTTCTTCCTCCTCAATGTCCTTTCAAAATGGCTGAACATTTGATCAATATGATCATGTCTATGCCCAACAAGAAGGAAACCAACTTTTACCTTTTTAAAAATTCCCAATTCAACAAGTATGTTTAGATAAGAAAACACGACCTGATTTTTGTTTTCTCGGCTTGTGTTGTCCAATTGCAAATATAGAACATTAGGAAGATCACCAAGCCAATGAGAAAGGACATGATAAATTATGGTGATGCTCAAATTTTCATCATTGTGAATGTTTGGAGCTGTAAAGTAAACCCTTGGAAGCATTTCACCATTAAAAACCATACACCCAACCAAGTGAAACTGAATAAAATTTTCCTCCTTTAAATTATTTGGCACACGTACAAAATATGGCAAGAGTGTTTTTTTCTGATCCATGCCATCAATTATCAAACCCATATACTTATGTGGAGCATCATAACACTTCTTGCGATGTTTGTACAACTTTTTCCGTTCATTTGATTGTTGATTGCGATGTTCTTGCAGTGAATTAATTATAGAATATACAAAGAACATATACAAAAATATTGATAACTTGTTTTAATAATTGACATTTATCTAAAAAAATAAACAAATTTTTAAACATACCTCTTTCTATCCCTTCTGATCTATCCCTCCTTTCTTTAAGAGAAGCACACGTACTGTAGATCCCCATCCTTGACCTCTTTGGAATGAGGACATTGTTGAACTTTTTTTTCCATACTCTTGTGAAATATGCATATTTGATGAAGTTTCCATTTCCTTGACCACCTTGAACATAATCCTTGTATAAGTTGTAGATTTCTTGTCTTGTGAAATTATCTGGAATGTGTATTGTTTCTCTATTTGGCATACTCTCTCCATGCTTTGAAAAGAAATCATGCATCCATGATATTGCGATGTGTGTTGATGGTCCAGTGATCCGTCCCTGATAATCATCAGAATAAAATGTTGGATCCTTTTCTAGTATTGTTTGGATTCTTGATAATCTAAGATTACCAATTGAGTGAATCCTTTCGAATGCCTTTCTACAAAGAAAAACATTTCCAACGTGATAATCATAACCTGTCCTTGTAGAAATCATACACCCCACTAAATATGAATTTTGCATACTTTTGTTCATTGATAAATACACGTTCCTTTTCTCCAAGGCATAATTGTAGCCTATACCCTTCAAACAATTGTTGTGGCAACACTCACTTGAAATTAAATGAGTAATGGAACTTGGACTTGTGAGCAATTATTTCCTAGACCTTGTATAACTGGAATGCTTTGGATTGACATAAAAAGGTCTAGTCCTACACTTAATCCTGCTCATTGTTGGATTATGTCTCTGCCTTTCCTAGACCATTATGTCTGCAACAACAACCTCATCAGAATGAATGTTTTTGTTGTGAGAAATATGACCCCCCTCATTGAAAACATGATCACTAAATTCAATATGAAAATGATTATCATGATTAGTAATAAGTTGATCACTTGCGGATAGATCAATGTGAGCATCAACACTATTCATGCCACTAAATTCTTCATTGAAGGGGAACTCTTGAAATTCATTATTGACATCATTGGTTCCTATAACATCCTTACTTGGAGGAGAATCATTGTCTTCATCATTGGTGGCTTCATCATCAACAAAATCATCATTGATTCCATTGAAATCCTTGCTTGGAGGAAAATCATCAACATTGCCATTGACATTCTCACTTAGATGAAACTCATCCTCAGTTCCATTGAAATCCTCACTTGGAGGAAAATCATAATCATTGCCATTGACATCCTCGCTTGGAGGAAACTCATCATCATTTCCATTGAAATCCTCTCTTGGAGGAAAATCATCATCATTGCCATTGAAATCCTCGCTTGGATGAAAATCATCATCATTTCCATTGACATCCTCACTTGGAGGAAACTCATCATCAGTTCCATTTAAATCCTTGTTTGGAGGAAAATCATCTTCACCATTATTGATTTTTTCGTCCTCACCAAAATCATCATCAGTCCCATTAAAATCCTGACTTATATGAAAATTATCATCAGTCCCATTAAAATCCTCGCTGGGAGGAAAATTGTCATCATCTTGCTTATTTTCTTTAGGATCCCCACTTGGAGGAAGATATTCATCATCATCATCATCACCTTCACATTCTTTCCCTTCATTAGTGCTTCCTTCAAAATCTTCAGAACATGGAAGTTCTTGAACAACATGTTTGATTACATTGCTTGCACTGTCAGTAGCTTGGATAGATGAACAATACAATGCTTCATTGACATTATAATTCAATTCAGATGAGTCCATGCCTTCTCACTAAAAGATAGAATTAAAGAAAAATATTAATAGAGAAGACAATGAACTTTAATGATAGACCTCACCAAAATGTAGAATGGTGCAAATGTCAATCAACCATCTTATAGCTATGAGAATGAAATGTTCCCTCCAAAACTTAACTCCAATTTTTTCGTTCAAATTTTTCCCTCCAAAAGGTCCCACCAAAAATATAGGGCGCATTTCATGCACATTGAGAAAACTAGTAAAAAAAAGAAATTTATGATATAAAAAAATATGAAATAATGTATTAAATAATTACATATTTATATCCCCATGCATATAAAACCAATGAAGTTTTGTGGAATTTTTTATAATAGAGTAATATGTAATAAAGTAATGGTTATTTAACTTCTTTTTAATCCCATATTTGTAAAACAATCAATGTTAAACCTAATTTAGGTTATATAAATCATTTAGTTTTCCTACTATTCATCATACAGTTTGGAGAAATTTAGTAACAATTTCAAGGTTAGTTTTTTTTCCTTTTTGAATAAATAGTGTAGTTTTTTTTTTGTTCCTATTTTAATAAATAGGTTAGTTTTTTATTTCCTTTCTTAATAAATAGGTTAGTTTTTTTCATTTTTCAATAAATAGGTTAGTTTTTTTTTCTTTTTTAATAATTATGTTAGTTTTATTCCTTTTTTAGTAAATAGAATAGTTTTATAGTTAATTTTACAATGATAGCTTTATGGTTTTATACAGTTGTCATTCATTATTTTGTTGTTTTATTGATTTTTCATTTGTCTCAACGTATCTTATAAATTCATTATTGTTTAGACTGTGCAGCAATTCAGGAAGGGTTTTAAAGGAGGAACTTCTAGCACATTCAAGAAAGGAGTCTCTACCAAATTCCGAGTTAGTTAGTCTTTCAAGAAAGGAGTCTCTATCAAATTTCGGTTAGTTATTTTATTTTTTTTATATAAATACAATTTCTTTTAAGAGATGTAGTGTTAATAAAAAAAAGACCTACCTTTATCAAGAGTTTTGTAATTTTGATTATTTTAAATTTTAAATTTTTATTTTTTATATTTTATCTTTTAAACACCGCTCCCTTTCTAACCCTCTAAACCCTAAAAACATTATATTTGCTATCGGCCAGATTTGCTATGCACTATTATACCAGTGCTTCCTTACTTTACCGGTGCTCTCTTACTTTGTGTTAATAATTCTTAAAATTATTTAAACATTCTTTTTCCCTGATATTGACATAACATTATTAAAGTCAATCAAAAAAAATATTATGAATGAATATAATCATGGTTTACATACCATGGTTCAATTTAAGACTATTATCCTCATCATTTTAATATAATATAATAGTTATGATCCTTGATATAAAACTCGTGGAATAGAGTCATGTAAAACACGTACGAATGAGCAAAGATTGTAGTTAAAGATATTTTATATTTTTATTTAATGAAAGGGTATATTTATCTTAATATCTTTTATATTTTTATTTAATGAAAATATGTACGAACACAGAATGTAGCTCAAGATATTGGCCTGATTTTTATTTAATAAAAATATGTATGAATATAATGTAATTCAAGATATTAAAATTTTGAGGATTGAACTTACAGTTTCATTCTTTCATTTTAAGCAAAATGCATTTTGTAAATGCTATTATTAAATAAAAAATTGAGCAATGAACACAAATTTAAGAGCTTTATATTCTTATTTAAGAAAAATATATATGAACATAGAATGTAGTATAAGATATTAAATTTTTGAAGATTGAACTTAAACATTTTTATTTTTTTAATTTAAGAATATATGCTTTTTTTTTTAAATTTAAGAATATATATGTTTTAGCAATGAACACAAATTTAAGAGCTTTATATTCATATTTAAGAAAAATATATATGAACATAGAATATAGTATAAGATATTAAAATTTTATAAGATTGAACTTAAACGTTTTTATTTTTTTAATTTAAGAATATATGCTCTTTTTTTAAATTTAAGAATATATAATATATATATATGTTTTTATTAAATAAAAATATAAAAAATATTAAGATAAATATCTTGAACTATGTTCATACCTTTTCATTAAATAAAAATATAAAATATCTTTAACTACAATCTTTGCTCATTCCTCATTTAAAAAATTTTCGAAGGGAAGAATATGATAATTTTGCTAAGCTCTCTTGGCTAAGCTCTCTTGGGCATTAGTTGATCGATCTCCACCATCAAAAGAAAGGGAGCGCCGCTCCATGGGCGCCAAAGGGCCGCCAGTAAGCAGCGGAGGACCTCTTCTCGTAATCGGTGTTCTTGTTACAGTAAGCATTGCAATTAAATCAACTCTTGGCCTATCCGGTGTTTATGGTGAGTTCATAGCCGCGTTGAAATAAAAACTGTTGGCAAAAATTGTTGCCGCTGCTTAACTATGAGTACTCGTAACCGTAGCAGCTGGAATAACCAGTGCTTCTAGTTCGTGGGTGCATTTCGGACTACTCTTGGCTAAGCTCTCTTGGGCGTTAGTTCATCGATCTCTGCCGTCAAAAGAAGGGGAGCACCGCTCCATGGGCGCCAAAGGGCCTCCCTTTACTGGCGGCGCGACTCAGAATCGTGCCGCCAGTAAAGGGCGGCCCTTTGGCGCCCATGGAGCGGCGCTCCCCTTCTTTTGGCGGCGGAGGACCTCCACACATGGAGCGGCGCTCCCCTTCTTTTGACGGCGGAGGACCTCTTCTCGTAACCGGTGTTCTTGTTACAGTAAGCGTTGCAATTAAATCAACTCTTGGCCTATCCGGTGTTTATGGTGA
The DNA here is from genome assembly GCA_001517045.1 of Pseudotsuga menziesii. Classification (NCBI taxonomy): domain Eukaryota; kingdom Viridiplantae; phylum Streptophyta; class Pinopsida; order Pinales; family Pinaceae; genus Pseudotsuga; species Pseudotsuga menziesii. The sequence continues at coordinate 45,282 of LPNX010964909.1, read as the reverse complement.
GTTCATAGCCGCGTTGAAATAAAAACTGTTGGCAAAAACTGTTGCCGCTGCTTAACTATGAGTACTCGTAACCATAGCAGCTGGAATAACCGGTGCCTCTAGTTCGTGGGTGCATTTCGGACCACTCTTGGCTAAGCTCTCTTGGGCATTAGTTCATCGATCTCCGCCGTCAAAAGAAGGGGAGCGCTGCTCCATGGGCACCAAAGGGCCGCCCTTTACTGGTGGTGCGATTCTAGAAATCGCGCCACCAGTAAAGGGCGGCCCTTTGGCACCCATGGAGTGGCGCTCCCCTTCTTTTGGCGGTGGAGGACCGGTGGAAGCAGATCTTATGAGCAGTTGAGCTTCAACATTCCTGTCGTCTCCTCACAGTAAAAACCTATTCAATTTATGTATGTGTTGAGGCCTGGAAATTCGCAAGTGGCAACAGTAAGGGATTCTCCCCAATCAACGTTCCCAACTAGCCCGTTGACTGTTTGGTATAGGGAATCCATCCGGTTTACGGTCCGGCTACCGTAAGTCAAAGTAACAATAGGGGTTTACTGGTTGCGGCCCGGTCCACCGGAATTTCTATTTTTTTACTTAATGTATGCAATGCATATGCCTATCTTAACCATGCAGGGTGATAAAGATGCAAGGAACAACACAATGTGCTACGCAGGTTCTTACCTCTCTTCTTAGGTTCACGAACATCTAAACCACAAATGCAACCATGAAGCAAAGCAACTAACTATCTAAACACCTAACTATCTATCCCCGGGGAGCCAGAAGAATGATTATTTGTGAGTAATGTATTATTTCCATGTATGATAAACAAAATTACAGATAGCTGATATTTAGGTTTACAACACATGACCAAGAAAATATTCTAACAATCAGATAGCCAATTGTTATATGAACCACATACATTACTCTCGGTGAATTTTCCACAAATTAATTCAGAAATCATTCAACAAGACATAGGTCATAATGTTAGAATGATCTCACGATTCAAGGACACAAGCTGAAAAATAAAGTAGTTCATCTTTCTACCATCCATTGTATAACATTTGGAAACTTCACATCTCTTTCTCTAGCAGGAAAACTAAAATGTTTTTATTGCAAAAGGAAGTAGTTCTTCTTACAATATGTCCTCCAGTTTTACTGGGAAAAAGCCCTTTTATTCTCTACGTTTCCTACTTTTATACAAAGGCATAAGTTGGTTGGGCTGCCCAAAGTGATCTTTGGGCTTCCCAACCCTTGGTTTTCCCAACACTTCAGTTTTTTCCAAAAATATTTTACAAAATATTAAATTGATACAAAGTGGACCGGTCCTCTATGAAGAGGGTCCCGCTTGGCTTTCAAGAAATTTTTTCCATGCTGCTGCTTCAACAGCGAGGCCTTAAAAAGTGCACGGCTCTAGGAACTGGATGTTAATTTCAAACTTTCCGACTTGGTTCCTGATGCCCTCGATCCTTGCTAGGCTCAACCGAAGCTGGTCTTCTAGAATTTGTATGCTAACGGCTACATGGCCCACCTCATTCTTCAGTAGTATGGCATCAATGGATTGAATCTGCTGCGTCCTAGCCTCTGCATCTTGATGCCTTTTCTACAATACTTCCACAAAGGTCTCATGATCCAGGAACTCTTCGAACCTGAGTTTAGTCTCTGTTTGGCAGCGGTTGTAAGCATTGAGGAACCTTTTAAAATATTCCGAGCAAGCTACCTGTGTCCTCTTAACAGTCTTCTTAAAGTCTTCAGCAGTGCTTATGGTGAATTCTACCAGGTTGTGATCTTTTCTGAGGGTTTGATGATCTTTGATTGCTAGCCCTTCTGGGATCTCTGCATCATCTTCTGGTCTTTCCATTCTGGCATTCAAAACTTCCAGCACATCCAGGGACCTATCTACGAAAAAGGAGGAATTTTCTATGATCTCCTCTAATCTGTTGTCCATCTGCAGGATTTGCATCTCTCTTCTTCTAGAGCTGTCTGCAGCTGTAACATTTTAACTTTCTGAGCCATTATATATTTCTTAAATGGCTACAGATCGACCTACTGTTCCTTCGCTGTCTCCAGTTCGGTAGTCAGAGAAGTGAGCTGCTCTTTCAGTTCTTTAACGTATGAAGTATTGGACTCATAGATGACATTTTGCTGTGCTTCTAGGTCTTCTATCTTCGTCCTCATTTGTTCCTTTTCATTCTTCAAGTCTTGAATTTCCTGCTGTGCACTTTCCAGAGCCTCATGTGCTGTTTCTTTGGCCTACGCTTCTAACTGGAGGGCATGGACTTCTCCCTTTGTTGATTCCATTTCCCTTAGCGTGAGTTCATACTTCCTCTTTAGTCTATTACCCTCATTTCTTTCTTGTATCAGTGTATCCTTAAGCTGAGCAGAGGTCTTTTTAAATGACTCTAGGTCAATCATTAACTTGTTAATGTTATTAGCGGAGGCATCAATTAGTACAGTTCCCGCTCTTATCGTGAACAGAGAATCCTTGTCTGTCCCTAACATGACTGCTGTATCTGTGACCATCTTCCCTGATAGGTCTTTTGCTTCCACCTTTTTCTCCATCCTCCTCATGATTCTTTTGGTGGCCTTGTCATAATAAACAGTACTGAAATCAGGGACTTCTTCCCCTTTTTTCGGGACGAAGGGCACTAGCTGGAGCATAGGGGTGGTAGGAGTGATGGTAGTAGATACTTGAAGGATTTGCACTTCAGGGTTTTCCTCTCCCTGACTCTGCCCTGATGGTGTTTTAGAGGCTTGCTGCTATGTCAACTTTGTCTTCTCAGCCTCCTGCCCTCGAAGCTCTTTATCTAGCTTCCTCTGTGCTTCTTCGGCTACCTGCCTAGCTGCTTCTTCTATTTCCCTCGCTGCTTCTCTTGCTAGTTCAGCTGCATCTTGGGAAGCTTTCCTTTTCTCTTCTTCTCCTTTCTGCATCCACTTTGCAGCCTCATTTTCAAGCCTCTGAGCCTCCTCTCTTATCCTTTTGGCTACTTCTTCAGCCTTAGCTTGCTCAGCTTTATCTTGTTCAGATCCTTTTCCACCCTTGGTGGGGTGCTTCGGTTTGAATCTTCTGCTGAGTGCCATCATGTTTGGGGAATTCCTATAGACAGATTCATCCTTATCGAAATGATGGCTGTATTAGAAGAACACCTTGTGCTTCTTACAGTGTTCTGCTACCTTGCCATGCGTGTCATTTCGTCTGAAAGTCATCTCACCAAAGCGGAACTTCCCTAGTTCCTCTATAAATTATGTAGCTTGCTTCACATTGGTCAATCTGCAGCTGCCTAGCTTAAATGGTAGAGGAGGATAGGAAGTATTCTTGTACTGGAATAAGAATTGACCAACTCCATCAATGAATACTTGTCTGACTACCTCTTTGTGGATTATATGATCCGTGGCATATTTTGGCAGTAGATAAGGGGTCTTTGAGCCTCCATACATTCTAATATACATGCCATTGTCTATCAGGAAATAATCACCATATTCCTCTATCACATGCATGGCATCTTCCGACATGCAGTCACATTCCTTACGGAAGATAAGGGTGTATAGTGGCATAATGAAATGCTCACAGGTCTCCCTGTAGTGACTGTGGTACTGGTGAGCCCATAATCGCTTGTAGGCTGCATATACGGGCATTCTCTCCCTATCCCAGGCACATTTGAGACCAGGGAATGGCTGGTTACAGAGTATGCAATCTATCAAAATAGAACTCATGTAGAATTTAGATTTCTTCCGGGCTTCTCCTCCCAAAGCTGCAGCTACGCAGGAAGAGAGACTACTTGATACTAAACTGGCCCAGTTGAAGATGGTTCCTTCTGTAGCCACATAGAATATAAGGGGTACCCACTCAAACTTGAAAAGTCTTCCATTGGCTCTGCCGAAGATCCTATTTAGCATCAGCGCTATGAATCTGTAAGGAGCTCTCAGGCTCGCTGTATCATAATCCTCAGTTGCTCTGTATCGATAGAGGTTTCCTGGCAAGAGCATTCTCTTCATGGTTTCCACCAAATCCATCATGAGGTTGTCCAACCAATCATTAGATAGGAAAAGTTGGGGCTCTGGCAGGTGGTAAGCTAAGGCCACATATCCAGGTCTAAATGCAGCATAGCCCTGACCCTCGACATTACACATAAGCATTGTGTTGCTGTTGGTGTGTGGAAGGATCCATCTCATCACCTCAGAGCATGGGAATAGCTCTGGCCTGGTAGCAACTTTCATAATGGCTGATTTTTCTATATTGGCATAAATGGGTTCTTCCTCTAGACCCATGTTTGGTACTTCCCTATGGGAAATCACCCTGTATATTTCTCCCCACTTATATTCAGGCTCAACACCTGAGATACATTGGGTGTCCTCATAGATATATTCGATTTTCACTTCTGTTTCCGGCACTGATACTTCCTCCACCGCTGGGGCTTTCTTCTTCTGCCTTTTGGACATTGTAAATTCCTCCTGCCATGTATAATAATTTTTACATTAAGCAATTTTAATTTGGAGACAATGTGTATCAATTTATCCTTTCTCAAGTGTATCATAACTATAATGAAATTCAGATATAAGCCCTTTAGTTTGAAGAATTGAACTGGTATGCAATATTGTGCAAATGTGCTGTTATCTTATGTTAATGTGCAAGTAAGAAAGAACCCAACACGTGTATGCACAACCCAGCCATGTCTTGACTATCAAAACTACCAACACAAAAGACTCAGTCCATTACTGCAATATAATGAGCAATGTCTTTCAACTGCTTAATATTAAAACTAGGTTTATTCATCGACTGGCCTAGCATTAAACCTACATCATTTCACAGTGTGCCACTTTTCCAATAAAACGATACGCAATGCAAATGCATAAATTTCAAATGTAAGGTGCAACTATATCTTTCCAAACTCAATGCTAAAAATGGAAAAAGCTTATGCTGTTCGCGAACATGATAGTTACATCGGTGCGACTATACACTACGGGTACCAACAACTTCTTGCACACTGCGCTCCCACCAGTGCCAACATCCATGCTACCTCCCAATATTCAATAACACAGCGGCACTAACCCTAGGGTTTCAGGCAGCCGAAAATGACGAACTGCGCGCCGCGGGTAGAGGTTACGGTTCAAAACGGGCACACAAGGGGAACTGACCAGCCGAGTATTCATCATCAAATCACTCGCAAAATCCCATCGAACTTATCGACGGACCTCATTATTTCAGAGATGAAACCAGGTGCAGACGGCATAACATCCGCCTGCACCTCTCCTTTCTCCACTGTGCTCAGGGCGAAACTAAAAAAACCGAAGAAAATAAAAGTGCGGGCTCTATAAAAGAAGATGCCTCCCCCCTTTCTAAGCGTAAATGGCTATCCAAACGGAAATCCTCAAACAAGGACCAAACCGTCGGGAGGGAAAAAACTAAAATGACTATGGCAACCCTAGCCGCGGGTGAAAATTTCGGATGCGAGCGAAAAAGGGACTACGGGGACATAATCCTAGTAAAACCCCAACCACAGCAAAAATCCCCAATCAACATCTTGGAAAAACACTAGGTAAGGTGGTTACGATCCTACCTGGTAGTGATGCGCAGCTACTGTGGCAACAACGGTTGAGCTTCCAATCAACAGCTGGACGCGGGTACAAGCACAGAGCTCCACCAAGATCGCAGGGTCGACAACACGAAGAGGACAATGACAGCTCGGCGAAACAAACAATAATAAAAAATCCAAACCGGTCGCCATATATATTAAAAAATGCCACACATGCGAGAGCATTTAAATCAGGCGCGAAATGAGAGTTGCGTTGGGCGACTAGATCTTCAGTCCTTCCGTAACGGCGGACAATCCCAAGCACCAACTTACCTGCAATGGCTAATAGAACACATGAATCAACAGTAATCGGGCGTCGACGCATACCTTGATCGGATGACCAAGAGTCCGGACCCCTCCGCAACGGCGGACCCCCCAAATCGGAGCCCAATCAACTTGATACCTTCCGCAATGACGGATCCTCAGAGCATGATGCCGCCTGCAACGAAGGAGGCAACGATGGCCAAGCGGTCCGATACAAAGCCGGGAAACAAACAAAACCCACATCGGAGTGCTACAGAAAGTCCACACCCAGAAACGGTCCGCAACGTCGGAGGGTATGATCAAAGATTTGTCCGCCGTATCAGACGAGAGAGACTTCAAATCCTTCCGATGAAGAATAAAAAACCACCCGAAACGTCGGAACTCACGCGCAACGGCCGGACATTCAAAACCCACCCGCAACGGCTGGGGCGACCAAGAAAGTCCAAACTCGAAGAAGGCCCGCAACGGCGAAGAGTGGGTTTTGACTTAACTCCCGATTCAACAAGGCTCTGAAATATATGCAAAACGATGATGAACTCAAATAAAGATGGGATTCTTTAAAGCATTGATCGAGGAAAACCAATCGATTGACAGCAACCCACAGTGATGGAAGACGCTTCAGCAAATCATAGACCAAAAATCAAAAGGCTGAAATCAAGAAAAAAACTGACTAATTCAAAGTAAAGGAGGGTCCCAAAATTTTAGAATTTTGGGAAAATTGTTGCAGCTGCAACAGTATGCGGCCCCAGAACCTATTCAATTTATGTACCCGTGTAAATAGAGCAAACTGGCCTGGTGCCAAACGACAGTGGTGGTTTCAGTGGCACTATAGAGGTGTTTGAATCAACAATCTACTTACGCCTAACTAATATACTTTTTCGGGCAGGGGCTAATCGGGCTGCTCATTCATATATCATATTAGTATTAGCGAGCTGGAATCTTATTTGCTGGTCTGTCCGTGTCCCGTAATGCACACGACAGGTGGGTAATTTATCTAACTGGGTGAACCAGAACCCGGCAGCAGGATGGCTCTACGCTCTGTACATACCCGTACCCCAATTCCCATATAGTTTCCCGTGGGCATTTCACCCCCCACCAGACCAGTATTAAGTCGAG
>LPNX010964909.1:23161-37181 GCA_001517045.1 Pseudotsuga menziesii | reverse complement strand
CCAAAAGAATGTACCCACCGACTTTTAAAATGCACCAATGTGATTGGTGGAAGGATCCTGACGAACTACAAGTCATTAATTTGGTCTTTACGCAAGATAATGGATCATGACTAGAAAGCTCCAACGACTAAGAGTGAATGCAAACCATATAATAATTCAATGTGATATAATAGTTTTTTTTACTTTTCCAAAAGTAGGCCCCACACATTTAAGTCTAGTAACTCCGCGTGATTCGAAAGATCCAATCGAATCAAATAGCGAGGAATAATAATTTGTCATTTAACAACCACTTTGATTTTTTTTGCACTTAGGAACACACTTTTAAAGTGAGTTGTGTAACTAGGGGACTATTTTCTCCTTATTTTCAGCTGGTTTTTACTTGTTTTTGTCCATGAATCTTCACTAAATTTTCAAAACTTGTAAGAATATTGTTAGATCTTCTAGAGTGTGGGTGTTTGAGGATTTTCACTTCACTACACTCATTCACTTTCACTTCACTGCACTCCTTGTTATTTAAATGCAATGTTTGTGGGGGCTTAAGACGGTTTTATTTTTTTAATTTTAATGTAATGTTAGTGTAAGGGGGTTAAGTTGGGGGGAGGGGGGGTTAATGTTTCTCAACAAAGTTCCAATATAAAGTTCCAATATAGTTTATAATGACTATTGAGGTTGATTTTTTTTGTTTATGAATGTTTGTTGATTGTATTTTAAATTTGTACATTTTGGATATACAGACAATGGCATCACGAAAGATATCTGTGAATGTTTTTGGATCAAGAGCAGCGATGATTGCGTCGAAAAGAACTATTGAGGTATCTTAGAATTTTGAGCCTCAAGATGAAGTTTTGACCTTTGAGGAATCAAAAATCAAGAATGCTAGAGAATGGAATATGCGGCCGAAGAAGACAGGACAAATTATTTTTGGCATTTGAAGTAAAAATATCAAGGAAAAGCGGATAGTATTCACTTATATTGTGTTGCATTTCAATTTATTCAATCATATTACCAATCATTGGGATTGTTGAGAGATATATGTGTAATGCCGGGTACAGAAATTGTTTATGCACAAGTGAAACAAGCGACGACCTTTGCCAAAATTCGATATTGTTTGAAGGTTTTAAAATATAATGTTGAGGAAACTTTCACACCCTTCTGTGAAGGGGTTGTACATGATATTGAAAGCAAGAGAGTAAGTTTCAATATTGAGATTATTTTTAAATTGTTTTTATTATAACTTGGATATCACAATGTAATAGATTTAATACCATTTTTTTTTTACAGGATTTTGCTAGGTCGATTTCAAACATGTTGAATGGAATTTATTATACAGAGGAAAATCCTATTGATGTCGTTAATGCTGCACTTCAAAAGGGAAAATAACCAAGGAAGAATAAAAAAATTTCAAATGTTCAAACTGAAGAAGTACAAGAACAAAGAGGAAAGAGCATCCGACAATCAAATCAGGTACCTAGAAATGTTACATTTAAATCTTTATCTCTCCCAAGTGAACACATTGAAATTGTTGCCAATGAGCTGGTTACTACTGTTCGTAAGAGTAAGAATCAATCTCGCATAAGAAATATGGTTGAGGGTGCTTCAATTCCTTATGAAGGCATTGTTGATTTAGATGGAATCCCTTCAAGACAGAAAAGGAGGAGATCTTCTTCTTCTAATTCCAATGTTATCCATGAATATGAGAGTGAAGATTCTGGGGGTAATAGGGAAATCATTACTCCAGGTGCTGATCTAGAGGATGGAATTGTCAAGTCAACACAAAATGCCATTCGAGATCGATTGCGGAGGGATAAATTGGTTAACAATGGACATACATTTGAGTTGAATGTGAATCAACTTTTTAGACCCATATAAGGGCAAGATCAATTTAGAATTAGAAAACCACATCATTTGCATATTCACAACTTGAAAGCATTAATGAGGCATAATCCCTATGCACATGTGGTTGACTACCTAGTGCTTGTTGACCCGAAAGATGTTCCTACTAGAGATGAATTTGATCAAACAAGAAGTTTTCATTACAAATATTATGTTCTTGGAGGGAATCATTTTGCAAAGGAAAGACGAGAGTTGATGCAAGAATATCCCAATAACCCTATTTTTGAAACAGTGAAATGCATTGTTTATGATGGTTTAACAGATGTAGAAGCAAAGTTGTTAGCATGGGATCATAACACAGATAGCGAATATAGGATGACCATGACATTTATTCAAAGGGTGAGATTCATCCACAATGAATTTTTGCAAATATGTGGTCGAGATAAATTTAAGGTTGATGCAATTTTTCAGAAACAATGTTGTCTGGAAGTAGGTATTACTATTAAAGAGGATATTGTGAAACAGAAAAATGCCAAAGGTAGTGATGCATTCAGAGCTGTAGATGGATATTTCCAATTGGCATTTAGAGTATGTAAAACATGGGATTTGGTTGAGGACATATTTAGCATGTGGGAGAATATTAGCATAAAAAATCAAAAAGTGAAAAAAAGTAAAGTTGTTCCATGGACTGGTGGTAAGTCAGGTCCTGACATCAAGAACTTGGCAGAAGACATGACTATTACACCCTGGAGAACAATGCAAGGTGTGAAGGATGAAACACTAATAGCTACAATATTGTCACGGGTAAAGTCAGGTGATTTATCAATGGAGGAAATGTGCAGTGAATTTGATAAGTAAGTTGATGTTTTTTCATGGTACAAAGTATGTTTATTGAGCTTAACATTTTTGTTATGTTCTAAGTATTATGTTGTATTATTATATATGATTGTAAACATTATTTATTGTTTCATCATCTAGTCACAAGATTTACATGAAAATACAAGAGGAGATGGTTGTAATGTTGAATGAGAATAGTTGGGATGATGTCAAATGCAACTATCCAGAATCAAGCTCAATAGAAACCTTAAAACAGTTTTTTGTTGCATTCAAGAAGGTTGTTGATCTATGATACATCCTGAATTATTTATTTCATAAATCATTTAATGTCTTTTTTATTACTTATATAAAAAAATTTCATTTGAAGATGCCAAAGAGGGGTACAGATGGAGTACCAGAGTCCTTCAAAATTCATATCCAAAGAGGAAAAATAGAACGACAAAGGAGACAACATCTTCAAAACGTTGAACTTGATGATACACTTGATCATTATATTTGGAATGGGCTAGACACTGTGCAATATAAAGTCATTTTAGGTGACTGTACGGACATTGCAAAAATTGTTCCTAAAAAGGAGTATAGCCTAGTTATTGCAAATATCCCTCATGGATTCAATATATGAAACACTACTTATGATTGTGAGCCTTATACTTACCAATCATTCAGTAAAGTGGTTTCAGGATTTGTAGATGTCACAACATCACCACTATGGAGATTCATTGTTTTCCATTCTGACACACAATTAGGGGGGTTGTTGACATCCTTCAAGGGTAAAGCAAAAACAAGGAAACAAATTTATTGGTAATATATTTGCACTATTATTATCAAGTTATTGAATTTATAGATAAATTATATTTATTGATAAGTTAATTCAATTCTTTTTTTCATTTTGACTGCAGGCAAAAGCCTAATATTCATAGCTCCAGCAGTGATCCATTTCTGAATGATATTGAAAACATACATCTTGCAACTTGGACAAAATATGGGACTTATGAATCTCTTTTAATCAATAAAAAGAGTGAAGGAAAATATAGTTAGATGTTGACTTATAATGCTGTGGTTAAAAAATTGACATATGAAGAAAGGGATTTGAAAGGAGTGGTTGTAAACATCTATCAAAAGCCACAAGCTTTGATTAATTATCTCATAGATACATTTTCAAGTGAAGGATATTGGGTCTTAGATTTGTTCTCGGGTTCAGGTCAAATTTCAGATATTACATATGGAAACATATTTCAAGTTTTATTGTTTTTTATTATTCATTAATTTTTTTTAAAGTATGCTTCTTTATGTTATTTGTCTTAACTATTTTTTTTGTTTTTGGTGATTAGGTACAACAATAGCATGCTACTTACAAAAAGGAAGAAATTGCATATCCATTGATAATGATCCACTACATTACAATTAGACCAAGCAAAGAATTAATGCTATTCAAGTTCTTCCAGATGAATTACTTGAAGTTGGTTTGAAGAAAGGGGAGTTTAGTGAAACACTTGTGGCGAAGATGTCAAAAGAGCCTTAACCTCCATTAGGAGGTATGTTTGGAAAGGAGCACTTTGGGCATCTTGCAGATATAGAAGACCCAATGGAAGAGGACATTGATATCCCCGAGGAAAGCCAAGCTCCAGAAAATTCCAATTTCGATGAAGAATTTGGCCTACATGATATTGTTGATTAGTTGAGTGTCTTGAAGAAAATGTTTAATTTGACAACTTTTTGATAAGATATATTAGTAATATTTTGATGTTCATACTTTATTTTAGAAATAAAATCTCCATTATATTGTTTTTAATATGTTATTTGCAAATCTATGGTATAGTTTTTCGTGAATTTATGTGAATCGTAACATTTTGGAATATAGTATGAAATAGTATCATTTTTATACAAACATTCTATGAAAATCTATTGAAAATGGTTGTAAATGTCTTTATTTTATAGAATTTCTTAGAATTTTATCAATAAAAAAATCTTATTTTGCCTATAAAAAAGTCTTATTTTAAAGGAAAAATTGCATAATGTACATGATTTTCAATATAAATTGCTTCTAAATGTATGTTATTTTGTTAAATGTCTAAAAAACACACTTGAAATTAGAAAGTAATAATATTTTATGACGAATATGATTCAAAGGCCCAAAAAAATGCCTTAAAATGAAAATGTGTGATACTCGTATCAACCCTTTTTTAAATGGAGGTAAAATCAGCTACTAAAATAAGGAGAGAGAAAAACGAGAACTGTATCGAGTTCTCGTTTCATAGTATAAGTGGTTTGAATCCTACACGAATTATTATTGTTCATTTTGAACTTTGATTCATATCAAACATGTTTTAATTTTTTTTATAGTTGTTACTGCATTAGTTATAACAACACATTGGAGTCTTTTCTTGATGAGATTAATTTTTTTCGTGCCATGCCAAAGTATGATGTGATGTTCATTATAAATCCCATTTGGCATTGTTCTCTTTCTGAAAAGCAATGTGTAAAAATATGTTGTGGAATCCCATGCCAAATTGTAATGTGACATTAATTGGAAATCCCTACTTGTTGTTTTTTAAAAGTGTTAATTACACTAAAGTTGTTATTTACTGTGACTTGGATTATTCTAATCTTTTGATAAATTGCACTATTCCATTTTGTTGTGGTATTACGGTTAAAAGAAGCTACTCTAGGAAGTTATTATTTTACAACATATTGCCTTTTCCCATACACTCTTCGCATGCAGAGAAGACTTAGTGTTCCTCATGAATTTCGATGATGCTCGGAACCATGCATAATTTTTCAACCCCCATCACTAGGGATTTAAAATAGCCCATGTTAATGTCTGTAGCCTGGGAGGTTTCATCCTTTAATAGATTCAAAGAATTAATAATATTCTATTTTTATTTTATATTAATGTGTAAGTTGGTTTAAAGATTACCTCTTAAACAAGTATAAATAATATTTTATTATTATTTATTATTATTTTATATTAGTACATAAGTTGATAAAAAAAATATGAAAAGGTTAACAATTAAATAAGTACAAAGAGAAGTGGTGACCTTTCATTTATTTGTGTATCCAATTCAATTATGGTGAAGTCTGTTTTTTATCTTTTTTTTTTAATTTTATATCTCATGTAATTTGAATCCTGAAATATATTCTCTATTAAGGAGGGTCGCAGGGTTTCTTCCCTCTATAAGGGTTTTCATAATAAATTCTAAATTTCTGTGTCTTCAATAAACATAGTCTACTTCTTGAATCACTAAGGAAACGGGAGGTGGCCACTACTAAAGTCTATAGGTAGATTTCTCCAGAAATTAGTAGTATCTTTGCGAGTATACAATTATCTTATAGTGCGAGTCACCTCTTGAATTGAATTCTTAATTCAATTTTAGCTCTGTAAGTCTATTTATATTTGTTCAAGTGTAAATATCCTACTTTCTCTCTGGTTATTTCTCATTCTGTAATCTTCCATCTTCATGTAAATTATAAAAGATTCATTTGATTCAACACTTGTCTCATGGATTGCAATATTACAAATTACTAAGTTTGAGAAAGGGGTTCCTATAATAACCTTCTATTTAAATATTGCAAAGTATTAAAGTTGAGAAATGAGTCACTGTAATAATTTTTTATAAAAATAGAGACATTTTATGATAACTATTAAGAATTCAAATATAATATATATATATATAATAATAATAAAAAACGATAAGATAGAAACAAGTGTAATAATTTCCATGCTGTGTTCCCTCTGAATATAGTTGATGTATCTTATGCAAATGAGATGCCACTATGTTACAAACTAAATTACTAATAGAAAATATAAATCACAGTTAAAGAAGACAATTGTTACATCAAATTGTTCATCAAAGTATGAGAGGGTTGAGGTGTAAAATTCCACAGATGTCCTTATATCACCAGACTAAACCTTTTTATGTTCTTCAAATCAAGATACCTCAAATCCATATCAAAGTCAAAATACATAAAATCCATATTAACATATTGAACCTTTTTTTATTCCTCAATATTATGATTTAAGTTCACCTCGACCACTCTGTTTTTCCACGCAATACACATTAGGATGGTCATAGAGTAAAAATGAAGATAACATCATACACAGACTAAACAGAAGAGAAGATTAACCAACGTTCTTCTAAGCTATCCCTCGCAGTTTTGCTTCACTTCTAGCCATCCTTTGTTCTCTGCTATCCCTTGCAGTGAAAATGAAAAGCTATATAGAACCAAAAAAAACCTCAAACATCATATAAAATCCTATAATGAAAAAACTATAATGAAAAGATATAATGAAAATTGTATAATAAAAAAGCTATAATGAAAATACCCAGCCATTCAAGGAATGCAGCGTCATAATTGCAACGATAAGTTGTGAGTGTGGAAGATGTTTATTGTGGATCGGGATTCGAACCCATTCATCAAAAGTGTCATAGTCACTGTGGATCGGCTACACTGTTTTTCCCTGCAAAACCCATTGATGCATAGAGTCACGGTCACATTGCATAGTAAGAATGAAAAGCATACACAGAACCTAAAAGAACTCAACATCATTTACATAATACAATCATTTATGTTCTTTCTTTATAAGCAAATTATAAACCATGAACCAAGATCAGTTGAGATCGGCTTGAACAAAGATTTAGAACCATGAAAACAAACCACACTTAAGAGAAGATAAAATAAAGACACTTGAACTGTAATCCATATCAACAGATTGTATTCTTTTCTGTTCTTCATTGTGATTCACACCTTTGGCTTTGGATAGAGCAACATTCTAAGTGAAAACAAAGGACGCAGAAGAGAGAAAATAAAATCAAGATACCTGAAATCCATATTACTAGATTAATGAACCCTTTTCTGTTCTTCCTTGTCATTCATCATCATCTTTTTCCGCTATCCCTTGAAGCTTCCCACCACGTTGTTGTGCCCCTGCCCAACAGCCTTGTAAAATCATTATTTCATCAAACAAAATTCCTTTTTGTTTGATGAAATGTTTAAATTTTAAAAGGACAAGTTTAATACAGTTTCAGCTACTAATTTGGTGGTTTCCATTAAGCTACTGATTTATTGAAATTTAATTTTTCTAATAACCTTTGCAAATTCTATTGGATTTATGAGACTACCATATTGAACTTATTGTTTTAGAAGATTCATACTAGGGAAGTTAAAACGTGACTCTTAATGATTTCTATTCCTACTTTGTAACCCTAGTCATGTATATTATCCCAAAATATTAGAGATTCATTTTATTGATTTCGTTACCATGATGATTTGCAAGGTTTCATTACTATGGTTGTTATGCGTTGTCTAAGCAATAGTTGTCAAAGGTCTGATGTTTGTAACTCCGACGAAGCCTAGACTTATGTCTCATGGTCCTTATCCTAAGTTTGGGAGCCATTGTTGATCTTGATTGAATTTCATATGGTCTTATTTCAAGGTTCAAGTGCATGGTTTGTGATTATATTATAACCTCCGCCACCTTTACAAGATGTGTCGAATCTATGATAGGAGTGCATATATTATGGTTACTTCTGGATTGATTTATGGCGTAGCATGTATCTTAACTCACATATCGCCAAGACAGTGTGCTATCATGACACTGATACTTGACCTATCCATCATGTTTAAGCCTTGGTACGTATCTTTTGTCGTGGATGCATGTTGATCAAACACCTATTTTATGTACAATGTAAGGTTTCCTATCATTTAAGTCAGGGTTGAATCATGATATTATCAGCGTTCCAGGGTTTTCGACCGTCATTTGGTTATCAATCGATTACCACTTCAAGCGCCGATGGTTTCGTTCATGCCATACTTGCGAGGGTATAACCTGCGGCTATGTATGGCCGATTCTGTTCATCACCTAGTGTTTCTCAGCCTTCAGCCCGAGTGCTCACGACCTGGTCTTCTGTCGTTGGCTGAGTTGTGCTACCTATTCTATGTGCGGTTACACATTCGTTATCAAACAGTGATGGCCCCTATTGTAAGGGTTGAACCCTGTGAGATGATATTGTTAAACTCAAACCCTGAACTCTTGGAAAAGGTCAGGAATGTGGGGTGGATGCTGTTCTTCGAGAAGTTTTCCGACTCGAACCCTGAAGTTACCAGAGTCTTTGCTCTGTCCCTGGTTAATTATCAAGCAGAGGTTGGTAATCTCTGCTTTTGGGTTGATGAAAGATCCATAGCAGCCGCAACAGCTTTGTCTCTGTCTGGGCAAAAGTGGTTCAAATACCAGAAGATGGACATAACCAAATGGAGACGATTGTTAAAGAACCCGATTCAGGAAATTTCTTTTCGAGCTGGGGTGGCACGTAAGTATTTTATTAAAGAATGGCATCCAGTCTTGATTTAATTCATCGATATTTGACCTGTGAAGTCCGGTTATCTTCGGCATATGTATATCATCTTCGTCTGATGGCTGTCTTTATAGGGTTTCCTATTCATTTGCCTTACTACCTTCTGCACAGTTTATTTAAGATGTCAAATGCCATAAAGAAGGGGCCTAAACATGTCAGCCGCAGTCTTTTTCATCACAGTCTGGTTCGTATGGTTATTGAGAATGAATTGATGAAGTCAGGTCGCTCATGGGAACAGTTTATAGAGTCAAACGGTTTTTCATCCTGTTCTCATTGCATGTTTGACAGTCCTGATGACTCTAGCAAACATAGAAATGCAGTTTCGGCTCCATTCTTGTCTCCGTGCAAATCTCTGCCAAACCCTAGCCTTAAGAGTCCAGAACCCTACAAAGTACCTATGGAGAATCCAGTGAACACTCCTCATACTCCTCCAGAGTCTAGGCGTTTGAATAAAATTTCAACTCTGTCACCTGTTACTACGCCAAACAGTAGTGAGAAAATTAGGAATCATCGAGGAAATCTACCCAAATCCAAACTCGTTAGAAGGCTAACCAGGAGTATGGCGAAAGCTAATATGGTTAAAACCCCCGTAAGTAATAATGGTCCAGTGGAAACGGTTGTGATTGATGATGAAGAAATCATTGCTCCTTTGCCTGTTCATGACAATCTGGTTCATCCTGAGTCCGTTGCTGATTTAGCTGGTGAAGGTCACCCTGTGATTGATAACGATATGCGCGAAAGTCCTTCTCTGTCTGTTGTCGAGCCGCAATTTAATGTCACCAGTGATCATAATAATTCTCCAGCAGTGGATAAAGAAGTGCGGGAAGTTTTAGTTGATCATATGACTAATTCTATAGTAAAAGAAAAACCGGTTAAAATAACCTCGACTGTTCTTCGTGGAACTAGGGAAACCATTCATCCTCTGTTCATTAGTTGTCTTTTAGACAAGGTTCGCAGAATGGAGAACAGGATGAATGAAATAGTAGCAAGTCGGGATTTAATGAAAGCTGATAATGTAGAGTTAAGGGCAAAAGTTGATGAAAGTGGTCAGTAGCTTTTACGATTGAAGAATCATAAGAACAAGCTCATAAGGAGGGTCCTCAAATTGCAAGATGAAAACTAAAAGAGTGAAGAAAAGGTCCGTGAGCTCAACGCTCAGATCGCGCTCATGCAATTCAGGGCTCCTTTACCGAGTCATTCTAATGGGGTCAATATTCAAGTTTTTAACGCACCAGTTAATTTGTGACTATACGGGGTTTCTTTGTTGT
Organism: Pseudotsuga menziesii; assembly: GCA_001517045.1. Taxonomy (NCBI): domain Eukaryota; kingdom Viridiplantae; phylum Streptophyta; class Pinopsida; order Pinales; family Pinaceae; genus Pseudotsuga; species Pseudotsuga menziesii. The sequence goes on along the minus strand of LPNX010964909.1, from coordinate 26,890 downwards.
TGGTTTTAATTTTCAATTTTGATGATCAGGTATTTATTTAGTTTATTTCTTGTTTGTTGTTTATTATTTATCATTTCAATTTGTGTTTATGTTTTAATTTTATCATTACTTGATTCGTTGCAAGTGTTAAATTTGCTGTTTGCGCCCGGATTTTGTCAACTGTTTATTTTTGCACGATCTCGCATCAATCAGAACAAACCGCATAACAAGTTTTCCAGGTGTTGTTTATTGCTGGAATCTTCGGTTTCCATGGATCGTCTTCATGATTTGCTTATATGGAAAAATGACACGTTACACTTGTCATTTTTAATTAGAAATCAGTTGGATAATTCGATCTCGTTTATCTCAAACTTCTAAGGATGTTAGTTTTTGTAGACATCTATTTAAGGGTTAAAAGTTTATGGGATAGGGGATCGATAGTTAATGGAAGGGAAAAGGAAAAGACTGGGTTTGATTTTATTGTGACTCTGGACAGCTATTCGTCTGCAGCCCCAATCTTTTGAACTGGTGATACTGTTATATATGTTTACTGTTCGAATACTTTGCATATGTTCTTGGTATCTGTTAGTCCTGTTATTTCCTTTTCATACTTTATTATGTTTGTTAAAATTCTCTGTAGAAGTTTACAAACATACATTTCTCGTTTAATTATCGATTATAATGCTTTCAATTTTGCTAATATATCATGTTATGTAATTGGCAATCGACATTGTTGCTTATATGATTTGTAATTGATTACTGTATGGGCCTGGTTAATGTTTATCTTATTTAAATATTACCTATGTGTATCCATATGGTAATTCTATTAGCATTAATTGATCTCATGGTTTATTTCTCTTACTGCTCCTGATCAGGATATTAGGATTATATATTGTTTTTTTTTTTTTTGCTGATTATATTTTTTGAAAAATCCTTTTGAATCAGTTTTTTCTTATGAATTACATTCAGTTTATCCCTTTTGTAAATGATTGTACAAGATGTATATAGCAGGCTTGTGTAAAATATTAACTATCTTTGTATTTTATCTTTTCATCTTTTGTATCTTGTATGTATAATTCATTGATTTAAGTTGATTAAATCTGATAATCTAACATCCTGTAGCATATAACCTGAATTAACTTTTGTAATTAATAAAGATAGGTTTCACTGACAATCAGTAGCATTATTTTTAACCATTAGACTGTTAGTGTTCCAGGCCAACAGAACCTTCAAACCTGTCGGTAACGGCTACCTCAAACAGCTTGGAGCCTGCCCTAAGGATCCCGGTCTGGGTCCTATCCCTCGTTGCGGGCTTTGTCAAATACGCCCGTCAACAATGGCGCTAGATCAAATTCGTTCCAGCTAGTAATGGAGCCAACTGTAAGTGAAAAGTACCACGTCGATGCTTTTCCCTCAAACGTATAAGGGAATAGCCGACAGACCACATCCTCATGTTCCACATCCAAGAGTCAAACTGCCAACATAAACTTCTTGACATGATCTTCTGCTAGCTCTTTCAACTCAGGGTTGAACTTAGGCAGTAATTTCTCAGTATGTTTAGGTAAAGGGTGTTGAACGCCAGGGAAAAGGTTAAAGATTTTAACCAATGTTTTCTAACTTTGAGAAACAGGATTCCCGCTACCTCGAGGCCAACTGAGGACGTTACTATTGAATTTTACACTTTATCCTTACCCGGAAAAATATCCATGTTTGTCAGGCAAAAGGCCAAACTTACCCTAATTGAAAACTTTGAAGAAGCAATTAAAGTCGAAAAGGATGCGAATGCCACTAAAGTAAATCCCGGAGTAGATAACGATTCAGCATCTTCTTCTCGGAAGAAGACTGACAGTCCTGCCAAAAGATCTGACAAAAGGGGCCAAGATGCCTTAGATCTTGACAGTTTACAAAGAGTCATTAAAAAAATGTCTAATGAGATCATAGATTTAAAAAAGGGTACTTCTAAAAATACCACAAACAAAGAACCACCTAAACAGTTTTTCAGAAAACCTTTTCAAAATTCAGCTACGAAACAAACTCCACCCTCTGAAGCCAACAGCGTTGAGGAACTCAATAGTTTCCTCAAATCAATATTTTCAGATCTAGAAACAACTACTGAAAATGAAGCTCAGTCTTCCGGACAGAGTTCTCAAGATAACCAAAAGGCAGATGATGACAATGACGATAAACCACCTCATGCCATCAGTCATTTCTGGGACACCTCAGAATTAACTGATGACGAGGATGTGGCTGTTGTCAATGTAAATCAGCATCAGTACAACACCAGAAGTAAAAAAGACCAGCCTTCAACTGAACCTGCTACAACTGTTAGAGATAATAGTTCAGCTGCCCAAAACAAAGATCAGCCTGCAAACAGTAAATCTGCACACTCCCTTGAGTTAGAATATGATTTGATCGAAGACTTAAAGAGAAGAAGAGCCAACATTTCTCTATAGAATTTTACCCAGCGTTTAACATTTTATTCCTCCTCTGTCTATGGTCTGTGCTTGGTGTCTGAGTCTCGGTATGTCTTTCTGATTCTTGATGTCTGAGTCCGGGTCAGGGTCAGTCTGATTCTTGATGTTTGAATGTCTGAGTCTGGGTCTGGGTCTATCTGAGTCATGTCTGTGTGTGATTGATAGAGGAGAAGGACGAGGTTAGATATCCGTTGTTAAGCACTGCGCAGGAAGCCGATCAAGTAACAGGTATCCTGGTGGTCCTGCCTGGTTTTAAACATGAGAGGATAGTTGAGGGCGATGCTGCCTCTCCCGCCTCTCTTGCTGCTCTCACCTCCACCTTTACTGCTGGGTTCATGTCTGCCAACGAACCAGAATCGTGAGAAGGAACAGGCCTTGATCAAGTGCTATGTTCTGATACCAACTAACAGCTTTGCCATGGCGGCCACAGAAGAAGCATGCGCAAGAGGCGGCTCAGCTCAGGTAATCTGTAAATAATGTATGGTAATCTGCTGGATTAAGCGTGGCTTCAAGCCCTAGATTGTTTGCTAATATAAATTATTGTTTTATACTGGTATTTGTGCAGGAAAGACGGTCAAAACGGAACAGCCAACCTAGGTTTGGTTGATCATCTGGATATGGAGAATAGCCCCTGGTCAATACTCCTTCTCAATTTTAATGTAAGTTCAAATCTCTTTGTTTAATTCAAAATGAATGAATAAAAAAGATTGATTACAAGCGATTGGCTGTTGGGTTCGATATTGGGTTCGATATGGAACGATTACTCACAAATAAATTGATGGATGTTGGGCTCATTTGGAGGCATTACCCACCTTACCCAAACCCACAAATATATGAATGGCTGTTGGGTTCGATACGGAGCCATTACCCACCTTGCTGTTGGGTTCTATCCGGCTCTGTATGGCTAGACTTCGTCGATTTCTAAAATGTCGTTCAACAGCCCAACCAACGATCTTGTCCTGTTGACGTGTATTCTGTCCTTGGATTTTGGATCTTTTGTGTCCTGTTGAAGTATCTAAACTTTCTGAAACACATACTTTTACACAGCCTTTAAGCTTTAGATTTAGACAGCTTTCAGACTTAATAATTAAAATAATTTTGAGGCTCTAAGACTTTAGAATTGAAATAATTTAGAGGCTTTCTAATTGAAATAATTTAGATTCTCTGCGTTGTTACACACCCTTTAAGCTTTAGATTTAGACAGCTTTCAGACTTAATAATTAAAATAATTTTGAGGCTTTAAGACTTTAGAATTGAAATAATTTAGAGGCTTTAT
>LPNX010964909.1:5775-16226 GCA_001517045.1 Pseudotsuga menziesii | reverse complement strand
ATTTTCGTCCTCCTCTGTAAATGGTCTAGACTGGAATGCCTGCGTGTTCGGGTGTCTGAGTTTGAATCTCGGTCAATTTGATTCTTGATGGACGAGTCTAGATCTGAGTCATGTTTGTCTGTGTGATTAATAGAGAAGGAGGTTAGATATCTGCTACTGAAGACTGTGCAGGAGGCCTCCCAGGTAATCAGTAAATATTTTCAACCTTGCCATGGCAGCCACAGAAGAAGAATGCGCAAGAGGCCGCTTAAGTAATATGTAAATTATGCAAGGTAATATATAAATTATGTAAGGTAATCTGCTAGATTATACGTGTCTTTAGGCCTTATAATGTTTGCTAATATAAATTACTGGTATTTGTGCAGGAAAAAGGGTAAAAAATAGAACCGTGAACCTAGGTTTTCTCGATCATCTGAAAGATGTCTATCGTTGGCGCAAATATAGAGAAAAGGCAGTGAAGAATAAACCCTTTCCCAAGTTAATACTCCTTCTCAACTTTAATGTAAGTTCAAGTCTATGTTATCTCTATTGTTTAATTCAAAATGAATAAGATCGATTGATTACCCATAGATAGAATGATGGTTGTTGGGTTTGAATCCATTACCCATAATTACTACATATATATTGATGGTTGTTGGCTATTGGGATCAATACGAAGCCATTAGCCACCTTCCCCACAAATCGATCGATGTTTGTTGGCTATTGGGTTTGATACAGAGCCATTACCCACTTTACCCACAAATATATTGATGGTTGTTTGGTTCAATACATAGCCATTACACACCTTACACACAGATATATTGATGGCTGTTGGGTTCGATCCGGATCCGTATGGATAGACTTAGTCGGCTTTTAAAATGAATTTGATTGCATTTCATGCTAATTACTTTCTCTTGGAAATCCACTCGGCTCATATACGTATGTCCAAAACTTTAGCAATATGTTCGTTACTTAAATGGTCATTTATTTAAGTTTATAGATTGGGATGGTCATTATCTTTTCCACTATTCCCACAATTGTAAGGTTTTATTGGTGCTTTATGTTTTTGTTTCCTCAAATTGATGGTTGTAGAGTTTTTGTTTCCTTCTATCCCATTACCCCACTGATTGATTGATGGTTGTTGGGTTTCTATTTCCTTCTATTCAATTACCCACATATTGATTGATGGTAGTTGGGTTCAATCCTGCTCCATATAAGTAGACTTGGTTTTTTGCAAGTAGAAAAAGTGTTAACCTTCTTTTGGCTGGTTTTTTTTTTATCTATTTATCATTATCAATCATAACAAATTCTAAAGGGCCTTTAAAAAATTAATCCGACCCTACCCAAATTCATAGGAAAGTTATGTGACACCATTTCATGATATATGTGTGTAGGAAAGTTATGTGATTCTACTTCATGATATCTGTGTGATGTTACTCGTAACACTTAGGATGACCTCGGTTGTGACAATGTGATTTTACCATCTACAAATTCTCAAAATTATTATGACCACCGAACATTATATTGGAGTTTGCTAATTGTTATAGTTTTGGAAAAACAAATTGGGTTACTTTTGGAGAAATCTTGCGAGGAAATATTTATTAAAATCATTGTGCGCTCAAAAAATTCCTCTATCAACGTATATCAACGGCTAATTCCTACTGGAAAAATTACCCAAAATGTCTTTAATAGTCAGATTATTGAGAGCACAAAAATTAGAGCACATACAACAATTTCCTTCTTTCTTTAATACCATGAACATTGGAAATGCATAAGGACTAGTACTAGGACAAATGACTGAGCCCAATAGTTATTGAATAATCCAATTTCATTCTTCTAAGAAAATGGGTGTCCATAAGGACATGAATTTGGGGGTTGATTTCCAAGAATCAAGGGAATACCATGATCATGCTCACTAGAAAAGAGGGGCAAGCCATGAGGTGTGTTAAAGACTTGCTGATGTTTGGTTAAAAATCACTACAAGTCAAGGTGAATTTATAGGGTGGGGATATCCATGACTTGAATGGCATGGAATTTGGGAATGATGTTGGAGCGACTTTTTTTCGAGAGATTTCCCATGCATTGAGAGCTGATAATCATTGGAGAGATTGAATGAAGTCCTTAGAGGGTATTTACTCAACCATTTGTATCGATACCCATGTGTATCTCCTTAAAATATATGGTGACTAGGCCCAAAATGTATGATCAATTTTCCCTAAGGACAACATCACAACCACCCATGTTGATGATGAACGTATGGCAACATATTGTGAAGTACTAAAAATAAGTGCCCCACTATTGTTGTCTGCCATGACCCTACGTGAAACACCATTGGAATTGGAGTAATGGAAGGCATGCCAGACATACATGACTAAGGGTGTATGATAAGCCCATATCCTTTTGGAAGCCTTGATGGCCAACACATGAATCATGGCCATGAGACAGACATGACAGTGTACTAGCGTAATCGGTCATTCATCAGAGATATCATCATCAGATGTCGAGTAATCGGTCATTCAAATTTTGTTGGATCGGGGGAGGAAATGGTGTAGTATTTCCTATGGTTGGGTGGTGATGGTGCAACATATCCTATGGTGAAAAGAGCACTTGACATTCCGCAAACTCTAAGGTGCCTAGATTGGATTTAGTCATGAGATTTCCATGAGGCATTTTCTGGGTGATACTTTCCCAGCTAGCAAGTTCATGTCGATGCTGCACTACAGTATGGAACATTCAAGAGGATAAATGAGTGTAGTCCCATGAAATTATCCCTATCTGCAAGCACTTATACAAAAGAGATTCAAGTGCATAATTACGTATAAATCAAAAATCATTAATGGTGATGAATGTTGAATATTCTCACCTCACACCAACACAAAACACATATTTTTGTGTTGTGTTCTACTACCCTATCCTCACAAACATTAAAAAGTCGAGTCTAACATTGAAGCTCTACTAGCCCACTAGGTCAAGACTGAACAACAAACGCCCCGCACCGGAAGGTGTTCAACAAAAAAATATTGGGGTGTTCTTAGATTCAAACTTTGAATAGCTCGTTCAACATGGTCGTGGTATTAGCATCGTGATAGTTTCTTCTCATCCGAACCCTAGTCTCATCAATGAATGCCACTAACGTGTACCTATTCTCCTTGATTAAAATGAAAAAAAAACATTGTAACTCTAACATATTCTCCTTGATTAAAAAAAGAAAAAAAAATTAAAACTTTACAAAGATGAAAGTGACATGTCAAATTCAAACTCCCAAACATTAGAATTTTCAAATTGATATTTTATTAAATAAACAAGTGCTACGTAGTAGCTAGTCCCTGCCGCTTACAAACAAGTGCTACAATATAACATGGATAGCATAATTACATACTGAGTGTCATTTAGTTTACACACTGAGTGTCATTTAGTTTGGATATAATCAAATTGCAAGTGAATTTCAAAAGAGAAAAAATAATATAATATGGATAACATGAATAACCTAATTGCATTTCAAGAGAATATACAACATATAATATGAAATAATCAATGATTCAAATTAATCAACAAAATTAAAACTTTGCAGTAAATATTTCATCCATTTAAAAACTATTACATGAGGCCATTTTAACAATTTTGATATATTAAAATACCATGCATCATATTTTCATGAATTGTAATTTTAACCAAAAAAAAAAGTAGTGCACCACATAGTGTATGGGTTGCTAACACAATGTCAACAATTAAATTAAGTTTTAGTTTGAAATACATTAATCTGTATTTGTATTGTGTAAAATTTTGTTAATCACAAAAACTGATCAATTTTATCTTTAATTTTAAAAAGTAACAATTATACAAACTTCAAAATTTAAGTAAATTAATACTTGTGTTCTCAATATCAAGCATTGTTTTCCATAGTACTAGTAAATATACCATTGAAATTATTATGCATTTTTTATAAATATTAAATTGTATGAATTTTTTGATAAAATATTTTAAATATACATTTTAAATTGATGCTAAAACTTCTCATTTACTTGCTGCAAATTATCTTAATATAATAAGAATACTAATCACATATAATAACAACCATTAATTACTAGCATTAACCATTCGTTACATCGTAATAAAATTAATTACCTTAATAACATAGTAGTTAATAACTAGTGAGATTGAACCATGATTGCACATATCCTATAAAAGTCATAATGCTATGTATTATAATGGCATGTATTGATATAGCTAATTAAGTGTTCTATGCATTTTTTTTCACACGGTTTCTATGCATTGGGAATCATAGAAAGAGTATATGATAAGAGTTATTAAATACTATAATATGGATCACCAATCTTTTTTAATAATATAACATGCTTCTAGTTACTTTGACAAATTTTGAAATTTGTGTGCGAAAATCATAAGTGGGAAGATCAACTGTTCAAAATTTAAAACTAAATCATTTATCGGTTAAGTGGGTGTACATCGGGCAGGAAAAATGGGTCAAAGGTCATTGGCCAAGCGTTACTTTCAAATATGGTGGAGGCCTTCAATTTGGTCCTGCAAGATCACAATTTGTTCAAAATTGAGACTAATCCATTTCAAAAACCTTTGTTGCTTAGCATCCTCATGGCTTCCTTAATTAAGAGGTTAAATAAATAAGATATACACTCCATTTCCCAAGCATAGTCACCTAAACTTTAGGAGTTTGATTCCCACTTAGTTGTTTTATTACTTTTATGACTGCATTTAAGAGTTCAGTGCTGGGCAGAGGATTAACTCTTATGGCTGCATTTAAGAGTTCAGTGTTGGGCAAAGGATTAACTCGTAATCGTAATGATTGCAAATCCAATTGTAGCTTTTAAATGATCCCACTCACATCAGTCTTTCCTATCATCATTTAGAATTAAATAAATGATCCACTTAAATTCCTTAATGAAATTGAAATTTAACCCTTTGTACTGTATTGTAATGATTAGGAAATAAGATTTCAACTAATCAACGAAAAGATAATTATAAATATATCACATTTGAAAAAATAAAATTAATATTTATAATGTAAGAAATACTTATAAATATATCACATTTATAAAATAAAAAATTAATTACCGCAATAGGGGTATATATGTTAGAATTTTCGGGTGGACTACCATCTATGTTTTTGATCTACCAACGAGAATGAGACAAGTGTACTGTCCAGATTGATTCTACAGATTCTACAGGCGTCATCTGAGATTAAAGGAGAATGAGACAAGTGTACATTCTAGATTGATTCTATGAGTGTCGTCCAAAATTAATAATTAGTAATTTCAAAAAAATAGAAAATAACTTAATTAACATGTGATAAGTAGAGTTAGTGATAGTTTTAAAAATTAAAATTAATCTTCAACTATTTAATTACTAGATACAACTACTAGCTTAACTCCATCAATTATTAGATACAACTATAATGATTCTAGAACTATTAGCTTAACTTCAACTCTAATCAAAGTTTTATTGGATAACTATTAGCGTAACTTTTATATGCAACTATTAGCTTAACTCCAATGGTTCTACAACAATTAGCTTAAATTCAACTCTAATTACTTACGACATAGTCCAAGTGCATTTGGCATCTAGGAGTCTAGCTAATGTGCAGTCATGTAAGAGTCGAACTCCTGATTAAATAGTTCGAACTCTTGATTAATTCCTATGAACTCTTGTGATAACTCCACTTAGTGGACTGGTATTGTGCCACTAATGTGACACTCGAACTCCACCTACCAATTGGGAGTCCAGTTTTAATGTACATAAGGCTTAGTCGAATTCCATTTGGAAGGTAGAAGTCACGATAACTCATAGCTATTTTGTTACCTACAACAAATTTTCATTATCTTAACTATTAGATACAACTATTAGCTTAACTTCAACTGTAATTACTTACGGCTTAGTCCAACTGCATTTGGTATCTGGGAGTCTAGCTAATGTGCAATCACTTAAGAGCCGAACTCCTAATAAAATAGTTCGAACCCCTAATAAATTCCTTTGAAGTAACGTGATAACTACACTTAACAACATGGTATTGTGCAACTCATGAGACACTCGAACTCTACCTACCAATTGGGAGTCCACTTAATGTGCATAAGGCTTAGTCAAACTCCATTTGGAAGCTAGAAGTCACGATAACTCAGAGATCTTTTATTATCTACAATAGATTTATAGTAACTTTTAAACTAACAATTAATCGTTTGAACTCCTAATAAACAATTATAAAAAATAAAATATAGCTCATGTGATAACTACAATTTGTGGTAGTTGGAAAAAAAAAATAGCTCATGTGAAAACATAACTTAATGGCATGGTAATGTGTAGTCCATGTGATAGTTGAACTCTATCTAGAACCTCCAAGTCGAGCTAATTAGCCAAACTATATTTTACAGCTCGGAGAGTCGAGCTAATTAGTCAAACTACATTTTACACCGCAGAGAGCCGAGCTAATTAGTCAAACTACATTTTACAGCTCGGAGAGTCGAGCTAATTAGCCAAACTATATTTTACAGCTCGGAGAGTCGAGCTAATTAGTCAAACTACATTTTACACCGCAGAGAGCCGAGCTAATTAGTCAAACTACATTTTACACCGCACAAAGCCGAGCTAATTAGTCAAACTACATTTTACAGCTCGGAGTTGAAGTAACGTGTAGTTCGTGTGATAGTATGGGTCCTAATAAAATCCTCTCAACTCCTAATAAAATCCTCTGAATTCATGTGATAACTGCACTTAGTGGAATGGTAATGTGAAACTCATGTGACACTCGAACTCAACTTACCAATTGATAGTCCAGTTAATGTGCATAAGGCTTAGTCCAATTCCATTTTGAAGCTAGAAGTCACGAGAACTCGAAGCTTTTTAGCTCTTTTATTAACTACAATAAATTTATATTAACTTTTAAATTAACTATTAATAGTTCGAAATCCTTATAAACAATTATAAAAAATGGAAAAAAAATAGGTCATGTCAAAAGCTTGTTAATATGTATTAACTCCATTATGGCACAACAATAACAAGTAATGTTACCCAATTTAATCTGTGTAACTCAACTTAATGTGAGTAGACATTTGGCAATGTTTTTGGATTGTTCATTTATCAAGAAATATTATTTTGAAATTTTTTCATCACTTTGTATTAATGCTATTAACATAGATGATAAAACTGTTTTTATTACACAATAAGACTTTTACTTTATGAACCAATCAAACACAAGATAAGTATACTTATAAAAATAAAAATTTATATTTATAACGTTTACCTTAAAGTAAATTTTTGGTCAAAAACTTTGTTAATACATAGTCAACAGCTTTATTTATTGCATTATATTCCTGCCTGCCTTGAGGATATTAATAAAATGACATCTCACATTCAAATTTTGTGAAGAGATAATAATAAAGTGCAATCTCATTCAAATTTTGTTAAGAGAAAGGATTTTTTTTTGAAAAGCATTCAAGCTTTTCGAGGAATGATTTTTTTGAAAAGCATTCAAGCTTTTTGTGAAACTTCTAAAATCTTTTAGAAAAAGACAAAAGCAGAAAAAAAAACTATTCGTTGAACGTATGTAGGTGTGAGAAAGTAATACATATATAGAATTTTACCCAGCGTTTAACATTTTATTCCTCTTCTGTCTATGGTCTGTGCTTGGTGTCTGAGTCTCGGTATTCTGTCTGATTCTTTATGTCTGAGGCTGGGTCTGGGTCAGTCTGATTCTTCATGTTTGAATGTCTGGGTCTGGGTCTGTCTGAGTCATGTCATGTCTGTGTGCGATTGATAGAGGAGGAGGACGAGGTTAGATATCCGCTGTTAAGCACTGCGCAGGAAGCCGATCAAGTAACAGGTATCCTGGTGGTCCTGCCTGGTTTTAAACATGAGAGGTTAGTTGAGGGCGATGCTGCCTTTCCCACCTCTCTTGCTGCTCTCACGTCGGCCTTTGCTGCTGGGTTCTTGTCTGCCAACGAACCAGAATCGTGAGAAGGAACGGGCCTTGATCAAGTTCTCTGTTCTGATACCAACTAACAGATTTGCCATGGCGGCCACAGCTCAGGTAATCTGTAAATAATGTATGGTAATCTGCTGGATTAAGCGTGGAGTAATCTGCTGGATCAGGCCCTAGATTGTTTGCTAATATAAATTACTGTTTTTTACTGGTATTTGTGCAGGAAAGAGGGTCAAAACGGAACAGCCAACCTAGGTTTGGTCGATCATCTGGATATGGAGAATAGCCCCTGGTCAATACTCCTTCTAAATTTTAATGTAAGTTCAAATCTCTTTGTTTAATTCAAAATGAATGAATAAAAAAGATTGATTACAGGCGACTGGCTGTTAGGTTCGATATGGAACGATTACTCACAAATAAATTAATGGATGTTGGGTTCGTTTGGAGGCATTACCCACCTTACCCACACCCACACCCACACCCACAAATATATGAATGGCTGTTGGGTTCGACAAGGAGCCATTACCCACCTTGCTGTTCGGTTCGATCCGGTAGTCTATGGGTAGACTTAGTCGGTTTCTAAAATGTCTTTCAACAGCTCAACCAACGATCTTGTCCTGTTGACGTGTATTCTGTCCTTGGATTTTGGATCTGTCGTGTCCTGTTGAAGTCTCTAAACTTTCTGAAATACATACTGCGTTGTTACACAGCCTTTAAGCTTTTAGATTTAGACACCAAACATGCCAGCTTGTTGCATAGCTTTCAGACTTAATAATTAAAATAATTTCGAGGCTTTAAGACTTTAGAATTAAAATAATGTAGAGGCTTTATAATTGAAATAGTTTAGATTCTCTCATTTGGTGTTTTGTCAAGGTCTTTAGATTCCATCCATGATAGCAATTCACAGTGTAAGTTTGCAAGCTTTCTAAATTGTAACAATGTCTATAATATGGGATATCTGGATTTATGAAGGACCAATTTTTTCTCTCATAAATTTCGATCGTCTTCATCTTTGATTGTCTTTTGGATGACATTCCTGTGTAAGCCCTTTTTTGTTCAATATTCTACGTTAAAATAGTTGGATTATTTTTGCTTTTTTCTGTCACAGATTATCCAATTATTATGGACTGAAAGGTTTAATTTCCCAGAGTATTTGTTACAGTTAGGCATCTGAATGATGATTTGTCATAGTTTTTGTCACAGTTGGAAACATCAATTAGTCCTGCCTTCCCTTTGCAGGAGTCATTTGCCTGAGATTACTGATCCACAATTCTAAGGTTTCTGTTTCTTCATTTTGGTGGTTCTATGTTTCTGTTTTTTTATATTCAGTTACCCCACATATTGATTGATGGCTGTTGGATTTCTGTTTCCTTGTATCCACAGATTTATTGATGGCAGTTGGGTTCGATCCAAGTAAAAAAAAGTGTTAATCTTTTTAACATTACTAATTTAAAAAATAGCTTTCAAAATCCTTCCATAATTTGTTTTAATTTGTTTCAAGAGACATCATTCAAAACTAACAAGCCGTCCGTTCACATAGAGCAACACCATCGCAGTTGGTTTTTTATTTTTTTGGTTCATATTGGTATTTTTTGTATTTTTAAAAATAATTTTGAAATGATTTCATTAAGCTAATTATTTATATTTTTCATGTTCTTTTTTCATATTTTATTTAAAGTCATATTTAAATAAAGATTTCTAACATTTGATTGGGTTTGTTTTCTTTTTAGGTACCAACATGAGCAACACCATCGCAGTTGGTTTTTTAATTTTTTGGTTCATATTGGTATTTTTTGTATTTTTAAAAATAATTTTGAAATGATTTTATTAAGGTAATTATTTATATTTTTCATGTTCTTTTTTCATATTTTATTTAAAGTCATATTTAAATAAAGATTTCTAACATTTGATTGGGTTTGTTTTCTTTTTAGGTACCAATATCTTTGAAGATGGATTTAAGGTTATTTATATCGGATATACCATGAACTTGTATAGTTTAATTTTTTGACAGTTTTGTAAAGAGAGTTTACTTACAAATGTATTAGTTTTAATAAAAAGAAATATATATTTTTTGGATGGTGTGGTCCCCCATCATCTTTAGAGTAGGCTGTTATAGTATTATGTGATATGTTTTTTTTAGTTGTCTCTGCATGAACTAATTTTATAATTTCTCTAATACACAAATTTCATTTTCCATTTAATGTTTCGGGGATACTAATTTCATAATTCTTTTCACACAAATAAACTTCATTTCCACTTCATGTTTTTACATAAATTAATTTCATAATTGTTTTAACACATAAATAAATGAAATTATTAAATAACAATTTCTATATTTGTTTTATTTTTAATTATTTTGTTATTTATTTATATTTTATTTTCAACTTTATTTATTTATTTTGTTATTGATTTATATTTTATTTTCAACTTTATTTTCAACTTTGGTTGCGTTAGAGATCTTTTTGCATGTAAATCTATATGTTTAGTAGTTGAGATGATTTTAATTTTTCTTAGCTGAATTAATGTG
>LPNX010964901.1:266184-334182 GCA_001517045.1 Pseudotsuga menziesii | reverse complement strand
TCTCTTATCTCTTGTGATGTGCTTATGTGATTGTTGTGCTTGTTATTCTCTCAGTGAAAAGATCTTATTATAATGCTAGCTTAAATGTTGAAAAACTAACATTTCGTGTATGCTAAAATGCCATTTGGGCTGATGAATGCCGGGGCTACTTTTCAGAGAGCCATGGACCTAGCTTTTGTAGGGTTGAAAGATAAATTTGTGCTTATATACTTGGATGACCTAACTGTTTACTCTCACAGCCATCATGATCATTTGCAGCACTTGAGGAGGGTATTTCTGAAGTGTAGGAGGTTTGGAATATCACTCAACCCTAAGAAGTCCCAATTTGCACTCAGTGAGGGGAAATTTCTAGGTCACATAGTCTTAGCTGAAGGTGTAAAGATTGATCCAGTAAGGGTGGAAGCAATCCAGAAGCTGTCCATACCTAGGTCAAAAATAGATATTCAGTCCTTTTTGGGTAAGATAAACTTTGTCAGGAGGTTAATCCCTAATTTATCTGAGCTGGTAAAGAACATAACAACCATGCTGAAAAAGGATGCAAAAATAAAATGGACTGACCAGACAAGAAGCTCTTTCAAAGATATCAAGAAGGCTATCATGGAAGCCCCAACCTTGATTAGTTCGGACTATACCAAGTTTTTTTATATCTTCTCCTTTGCATCCTATGACACAGTGGCTGCTGTGTTGTTACAAAAAGATGATGAGGGTCTTGATCATCCGATTGCATTCTTCAGCAAAAACTTGAGAGATGCTGAGCTGAAGTATGACCCAATTAAGAAACAGGATTATGCTCTCATCAAGACATTGAAGACCTTCAGGATTTACATTCTCCATGCAAAAGTTCTTGCATATGTCCCTTCAACTGCTGTAAAGGATGTTTTGGCTCAGCCTAACATTGATGGAAAGAGAGCTAAGTGGATTGCCAAGCTCATTGAGTTTGATATAGAGGTGAAGCCCACTAAGCTAGTAAAAGGACTAGGTCTGGGCAAACTCATGGCTAAAGAAAACTGTGAACTAATAGGGATAAACTTCACTTGTGTCAATTCAACAAAATTGCAAACTATAGTACAACAGAGGGAGTTCAAGATCAAAATGACATTCAACTAGTGGCTGAAAACCTGTCTTCAGGTAAGTGGTACTCATGTATTATTCATTTTCTGCAGAAATTAGAAGTTCCTCCTGGTCTCACTCCTAATCAAGCACAAGCTCTTAAATTAAAATCTGTTAAATTTTGCATAGTTGATAAACTATTGTACTAGAAAGAAATGTCTGGAATTTTGTTGAGATGCCTAATTAAAGAAGAATCAGATCAGGTCATGCATCACTTTCATTCCAGCACATGTGGGGGTCCATCATTATTGGAAGACCACAACCCACAAGATCACGAGGGCATGGTACTATTGGCCAGTCCTTTTTGCTGATGTATGTATTTTTGTGAGGGCCTGTGACCAGTGCCAAAGATTTATAGGGAAGCAGTAGCTCAAATCCTTGCCCCTTAGGCCTGTTATAGTGAGTGGGCCTTTCCAGCAATGGGGTCTGGATTTCATAGGTGAAATAAATCCATCTTCCAGTGGGCAACATAAATGGATCCTAATAGCCACAGACTACTTTACCAAATGGATAGAGGCAGTACCCACCAGGAATGCCATTCATCAGGTCATCATGAAGTTTTTATATGAGAATATCTTTAACAGGTTTGGCTGCCCAGTAAGGTTAGTGACTGATAATGCACCAGCTTTCAAAGCCGAGGCGTTAGTGAAAATGTGTGAGTCAATGGGCATTCAGCTGGTGCAGACTTCAAACGACTCATTAGTCACCGAAAAGTGTTGCTTTCGGCAGCTTAGTGAAAAGTTCAAGAAGGGGGTTAACCGCCGAAAGCGGACACAAAGCGACATTGGTAAAGGCGCTTTCGGTGGCTTAGGTGAGATGTTAGATATCTCATTAGCCACAAAAAAGTGATGCTTTCGGCAGCTTAGTAAACAGTTCAAGAGGGGTGTTGACTGCCGAAAGCAAGCAAAAATGCGTTGAGGAAAAAACACTTTCGGTGGCTTTGATGAAAGCTCATACGTTTCATTAGCCACCAAAAGGACGGGCTTTCAGTGGTTAAAAGGAATATTCAGCGAGGCCAATATCCTCCGAAAGTTGGGTTTCACCGCGACATTGGGAAAATGGCTTCAGTGGATTGGGCGAAAGGATTATCATTTCATTAGCCATCGAAAGCCATCTTTTCGACAGCTTATAGACAAATTCCCGAATACTGTTAACCATCAAAAAGGAAAAAGAGAGAAATGGTTAGAAATTGGTCAAATCAAACCCCGTCAGCAAGATAACGATCAATAAAGGGCGTGATAAACCACTAAAAGGACATGAGGCTGCGTAACTGTGTGAGGGAATGAGTAATGCGGTCTTTATTTGAAACTGATGATGACTGATGTGATGAAACCCTCCTTCTCCCTCCACCTATCCATAGAGCTGTAGAAAAGCCAAATGAGTATCCAAGCTGATTTTGACATCATTGTTGGGCAAGGGGTCTAAAAAAGATCAACTGAATACATCACCCTCTGACCTCAGCATCAATCATGCAAGATAAAACCCTCATAATCAATGCCAAATCTTCAGTACACCCCACCTTCGAATTGATATTTTCTCTCCACTAGAAAACCATCTCTGAGAGGCAGCCTGCTAAAAGAACTATTTCACAGAGCTTGATTTTTATTGTTGCAGGTACACAGGATTAGCATTCAGCAAGATGAAGAAGGGAGGACCTGCTCTCAAGCAGGAGTTGGGAGATATCAGCCACCTGGAGGCACATCCAGAGGTCTGTCAATTGTTCAAAGATGCTAACTGCTATAGGTTTTGTGAGAAGATTCAAGCTTCACATCAGCAGGTGGCTGAGGCATTTTCTCTCTCATTGATGGCTCTAAGGTAGTCGTAGGCAAAGAGGAATTCCACATAGATGAAACCCTAATTACTAAAGTGACTGAACTCCCTAGCACAAGAGAGAAGTGGTTTAAGACTACCATACCAAAGGATGTAGAGTTCGGGTCTTACCTAAAGCCTGAGCGTAGAGGAGTGGTGTGGAAGAAGAGTGTGCCATCCTCCTGGTTAGAAGAGAGGTGGCGGCAACTGCTGAAGGCCATTGTGGCTTACATAACATGTGAAGGAAGATATAACAGAGCCATGATATACCATTTTAAATTGATGAACCACATCACAAGTAAAAGCCCATAGAATTTTCCCTTTTACTTACACAGGAGTTTGGCAAAAATGGCACACCAGGTGAAGGCATAGCTAACCAAGATTGTTGGCAGACTGTCTCATCATGGCCATATCCAACTGTTGATCCAAGAGTTACTGAAAAGGAGGAATATGGAATGGCCTTATTTCCTATTTTGGAATGGTTTTGAAACTGGCCTACAACCAGAAGAAAAGGGGAAGTCTCCTACTAAAAATTCCAGCACACTAAGAAGTGGGAAAAGAAAGAGAAGGGCTATATCCCCAACAGCAGTAGAACAGGCTCCTTCCTCTTCCAAAGCCAAGAAGGTCAAAAGAAACTTGGATTTCAGTGAGAAGGGCCAGGAAGTTGCAACACACAGTGAGAACATTTTGAAACTGCCCTACTCAGATTCAGAAGAGGAACAAGAAGAAGGTGCAGACCTAGATTTGCAGGTTGTAGAAGAGATTCAAGAACTACCATCACCTACACCTAAAGAGAAATATGAACCAGCAGAGAAGGATTCCTCTAGCAAGCCCAAGACTCAAAAGATAAATCAGTTGTTGAGGCAAGTATATGAGATGGAAGTTTTGGTCAGACAGGTAAAGAGGAATAATGCTACATTCACCAATAGGAACAAGTTGCTACATAAATCTTTCCTAGAGCAGAGAGAAAGGTATATTTTCTTTAAGAGACTGAATACAAGGTACCTAAAGGACAACACAAGATTGTATAGGATGATTAGTCTTCAGAAACTGCAAATGAAGGAGGCCAAGATAAACCCTAACAGCCACATCACATTAGAAACCCTAGCTGAAGCTGTAGTTAGCCTTCAACCTCCAAAAGCCAGCTAGGCTGCTGTTAACCCTCCTAATACAGAGCCTGCTGAAGAAGAAAGTTGAGTAGAAAAACTTGACAGAATAGTTTTGGAGGTGTCCTAAGAATTTTTGAATAACAGGATTTCGGTGGCTTAGGTGGACGCTGAGGCAGTTCATTAGCCACCGAAAGCCCCGCTTTCGGCAACTAGCGTTTTCGATATTTTGGCCTCTTAACCACTGAAAGCAGACAAAGGCATAATATTAAGTTTTGAAGCGCATGACCAGTTTTGGGTGAACATGGATGGCTCAGGGACAAAGTATAAACATGAAAGACGCTGAAGAAAAAATCATGGAAGGTATGCTTCAGTTTTGCTATGACATAAAGGGAGAAATGGCCACCAACACTTAGCTGTTAAAGTGAAATAGTGACTTAACCAGCAGAGGACCAGTGGCAGTGATTTCCAGTTGTTACCTTAGTTATCTGAAGGTTCATACAGTGAAAGGATTCTATAGTTAGTTATACCAGTATTTAATTAGGGTTTTTTAACCTAATTTTGCAAAAAACTATTATTTTGTTTATTTTTATTAAATCAAATCCAAGTTTTTAGGATCTGAGTATTTTTATAAAGGCTACAAAGCCTAAGACTTATTTTATTGAAAAGGTTCGACTTCGGGGACTTGTAGACCATTGCTATTGTCAAGCTTCTCATTTTGCTCATGACCTAATATAAGCTCTTTTGTTATCATTTGTTCAGCTTCCATTTCTATCTTTTCTGTGCTTATGCTTGAATGTGTTATTCAAGTTATATTCAAGTTAATTAATGTCTAATAGCTGTCACCCTATTGGCATGTTGATGTGATTTGAATTATAAGTGCTTTCCTTATCATGATTTAGCCATTTATATGTATCTGTTTTATGTATGAATCTGCCAGCATGATGAGTTCTCCATCCTTGCACCATATTGTCAACCTCTGAATAGTGGTAACTAAAAGCCTTGTACCTGATTGAGTTTCATGCATGTCTTGAGAGTGGAAGTTCATATAGGTCACATGACTTGATCCATTTTAGAAAACCCCAAAAACATTGTAAGTTACTAGGCATCCTCGAGCTGCAACGTAGAGGAGTTTCTTGGAGTGATAACAAAATGGTTGATAGATCTAAGAATGGGTATCATGGAATTATTGCATTTGAATGGTTAAAAGTTACAGAGAATGTTTGATGGATCTCTGTGCATGGAACACATGAGTAAAACCTATGTCATCGATCACGGAGAGGATCGATGTTCCTTTGTAAAGGTTATGCAGAAAGGAAGCTTAGAATTAAACCAAGACGAGCTCGATGAAGTTGGGTAGAGACTGATTGATTGATTCTTCTTATCAATCAATGCAGAGGTTGCATTCGACAAAGATTTGGATGATCTAGATTAAAGGAGAAAATATGGATCAACAACGGGAAAGAGATAATGAGGTGAATGTGAACGAGAGACAAGAAATTCGCAAGGTTAAGTGAAGTCCCGTCAGAGATAGGAGATCGACGGATGAGATCAAAGATACAAGAGATATGATGCTCCATAGGAGAAAAGTGTAAAGAAACTAATGGATCTGCAAAGAAAAGTGAAGATCCGCATCTGATTGCAGATTAACAGCTAGGAAAGAACCCACAAGAAATCGATAGTTGTAAAGAGTTGCGGAAAAGGAATTGCAGGAGGGAATTTAAGGAAGTTCAACTTTGGGAAAAGTTGGATCTGCAATTCGCAACTTTGCACAAGGAATCTTGCAAAAAGAAATTTGTGGAAGTTCAACTTTGGGAAAATTTGGACCCGCAACCGCAAATTTGTGGAAGGAATATTGTAGAAGGAAATTTGGGGAAGTTCAACTTTGGGAAAAGTTGGATCCGTAATCCGCAATCTGCAATCCGATTGTGGAAAGGAGTGTTGCGGCCAGATAAACTGCGGAAGTCAATTTCGGAATTTAGGAATTTTCGCAATCCATAATACACAATTGCAGAAAGGTGATTGCAAAGGCTAAAGGAGCTTGCGGGAATTGCCTTGTGGAAGGAAAGGTTTGAGTATCAGAAAGACTTAGTTGGAGAAAGACAATTGCGGAAAAGATAGTTTGTGTAACAGAGGTTTGCGGAATTGAGCCTGCGGAAACAGAGCTACGCAATAGAGTTACAGAATAAATATTTGGCGAGAATCCAAATTTAGGTTTGCTAAATGTAGAGAAAACTATATCCTCGGAAAGCATTTGGGATATGACAATTCGGGGTTCCCCTCTACACCAATTTGAATGCATCAAGGTTTTATCAAACTGAATTTTCATTGCCCTTATTTTGTATTTGAAATTAATTTTCTGAACGTGGGTGATAATGTATGATTTGCAAGGTGAACTTTAGTATCCTCTCGATAATTTAGTGCATAGGAAATAAATTTCATGACATGAAGAGATAAATCAATCACTATGATATAGTGTAATAAGTAAGTTGTGGCATGATTTGTACCAACATTTAGACATGTTTTCTATTGATACTGACAGTTGAGCATTGTCTTTATATATGTCCTCTAATATCGGTTGGAGGTGTTAAAGAAATGTAAATGCAGAGGATATTATATTTTGTATTATTATTGTTATTACCCCTTTTAGAGACGTTGTTCCTTCGGTTAGGGATGTCATTGATGTAATTGGCCATGTAAAGCCTCCACTATAATCCGGGTTTGTAGTACCCACTAAAGTATTATTAAAATGTAATTTTGAGTCTTCCAAGGTAAGTCGGCCTTGGCAGCAAGGAGAAGTCAGCCAAGTTGGGTTATTAGGCCTCTCAGTTGATATGTATAAATAGGAGAGGTGCCTCCCTCATTTGGATAAGCGGAACACTCAAGCAGTTGTGCTAGAGAGAGAAGAGATAGTCCATATGGAGGAGAGGAAGCAGTATAGTCTTGTTATTGGGTCTTACACTGTTCTTGGGTGAAGTTTATATAGAGGAAGTTTTGCTGGTATTTTCCCTACAAGGGTTTCCTAGGATAAATCTTTATGTTCTCTTTTGTTCTTTTGTGCTTGTTATTCTTTCATAGATCTATTTGTTTTGGTATAACAACTTTTAAAATCTTAACATGGGATCAAATCTAACCTAAAAGAAGACATTATGCAACAACTCATACGAAAATCCGACAAGATAGTGTTTACTATTCCAGATACCTCCCTCCACAAGTCATCCGAAAAAGAAGGCCCATTCAACTCGCCCTAGGAGGTGGCATCTTTTAGTCGAATTAGTTTTTCATTTTGAGGATTTTCACTTTTTGATCTAACACTACCGCCATGAGAAACTAGGGCATAATATTTTTCAAGGTTCTATCCTCGAACTTCATAAAATAAAGAGATAGTCTAGTTCACCTTGGGGAGGCACATATTTTCCTTCTCTCAGATCGACAAGTGATCATAGTTGGAAAATTAGTGTTTCCTAGCCAAACCCTAGGAGATCCTGAAGCTGGTTCTAGAAAAAGTCCTCAAATTGGTAAGTACTATCTCCTCTATTTCCATTTGAGGTTCTCTTTTAGTAAATATGACAAACAACACCAAGCTTGATGAAAATCTTGAGGGAGCAGAGAAATTCAAAGCATGGAAGTACATAATCATGCTCATCCTTGAAGAACATGACCTAGATGGCTTCATCAAGGAAGATGTCAAGGAACCAAAAGAAGAAGAGGAAAATTCCAAACACAAAAGGATACGATCAAAGTGAAAAGTATCATAGCTATCTCTATCAAGGATCAGTCGATCTCCCATGTATCTTCAAAGAACACTCCTAAAGAAATGTTTTATGCACTAACTAATAAGTTTGAAGGTAAGAACATCAGTATAAGAATGACCTCGAGGAACCAACTCAAAAGATACAGAATACAGAAACCATACAATCATATTTCTCTAAAGCATCTCATATCAAAGAATAGTTGGAAGCCATTGGTGTTATGGTTGGAGAAGAAGAAGTGGCAATGACCACTCTGAATGGTATCCCTAGAGAATGAGATTCCTTTATTAGAGGAATATGTTCTAGAAGAAAAATAACCAAATTTAGCAAACTATGGGAAGAATGTGTACAAGAATAAGGAAGGATAATCAACAGAGAATAGAATCTAAATGACAATGAAGATCAGGCTGTAGCTACACACACCAAGAATGGTAGATTCAAAAGGAAGAGTCAAGGTTCATCTCCCAGAAGATCACCTAACTCCAAGAAGAAAACAAAAGGGATTACACATCTTTTGAATGTTACTCATGCCATAAGATGGGACACATTGCTAGATAATTTCCTCTTAACAAATATTGGTCTAAGAAGAAGAACTAGAAGTAACATGCCCATGCAACTGAAAAGTATGAACTAGACAAGGAAAGGATCACAGAGAATGAAGACTCTAGAGAAGAGTATGTCCTAATTTCAACTCTCACAGGAGTAATCACTAGTGGAAGTGAAATTTGTCTTATAGACAGTGGTTCTTCCAAACATATGACATGACATAAGGATTCACTCTCTTGTCTTACCCAAAAGACTATTCTCACAAGGTACAACTTGGAGATGACTATCAATACCCCATCAAAGGAATGGGAGAAACATCTTACAAATTAAGAACTGGAAAGTTCATGAAAATGAAAGAAGTCTTATATGTTATGGGTTTAAAGAAGAATATTCTTTTCATCCCAATTCTAAATAAGAAAGGGTTTAGAGTTGCATTTGTAAATGGCCTTATGTGGCCAAAGGGGAAAACAGTAAATGATTCTACTGTAATTGGTGTCGAAGAAGGAGGACTCTACAAAGTAAAAGGACAAATATATTCAGCTCGTACAACTAGCACTATCAGTCCACGTGAACTATGGCATAGAAGACTTGTTCATGTAAACTAAAAAGCATTACCAATTGTAATCAGGCTAGTCAAAGGTCTACCAGAGATCCAGATCGACCATGAAGGAGTATTTAAAATATGTGCTCAAGGAAAGAACACCGAGAATCCATTTCCAAACAATAACAACAAAGAAAAGGGGATCTTGGACATTCTACACTCAGATGTGTGCGAACCGATGTCAGGCGCTTCCTTAAGTGGGTATGTATATTATCTCTCCTTTATTGATGATTACTCTCATAAGACTTGGATATACTTCTTAAAAGGCAAAGATGAAGCATTTGGAAAATTCAAGGTTCTTGTGGAGAATCTATCTGAAAATAAGAACAAGAACTTAAGAGCAAATAATGGCAAAGAAATCACCTCAAATGAATTCAAGGACTTCTGTAGAGAAGTTGGGATTAAGAGGGAGCTTACCACACCCTATAATCCACAACAAAATGGAGTAGATGAAAGAAATAATAGATCCATCATGTAAACAGTTAGAGCAATGATCCATGGTCAATATCTGCCAATGCATATATGGGAAGAAGTAGCAAGGACCGTAGTCTATGTCCATAATAGAATATCTCACAGTGCTCTTGGCAACAAAACCCCAGAAGAAATGTTCACTAGTGAAAATCCCAAAGTAAGCCACCTAAAGATATTTGGTTGTCTCATATACCTACTGTTGATGTTTGGAAAAATTCCTGGTATCGACAGTAGGGATTCTCCCCAATAATCGTTCCCAATTAGATCGTTTACTGTTTGGAATGGGGACTCCATCCGGTTAGCGGCCTGACTACCTTAGTTTTAAATCTGTTTTACTGGTTGCGGCCCAATCCACCGTTTATGTATTTTATGGGATGAAATGTAAGTGCCTAAACTAAATGAAGACGATTGCCAGAACAAGAACCTCACAAGTGAGTTATGCAGGGTCTTACCTCCTGCCTTACATGAATCAATTGCTCCTCAATCACCCAAAGGAAGCAACAACTAAACTAATCTACCTATCCCCAGGGGAGTAGAGTTTATATCTAATTGAGTAATGTACTGTACTATTACATGTGGAATCCTATAGGTATCTGTTCAAATTATTCATACATAAATACAATAAGAAAATATAAACAAAGATAGCTCTGTCATGTGAAAACATTCATTACTCATTTCATGCACAAGATTCTTAACATAAAGTAAAATCATTTAGAAATTCCAGAAATAATTCAACAAGTTAGAACGATCTCACAGTTGTATAGCAGGCTAAAACATAAATAGTTCATCATTTAGCAATCCACACAATCCATTTGGAAACTCGTATAGTCCTTCCTCTAGCAAAATTTGGTTCTCTTTATTCATAAAAGAAGTAGTTCTCATACAAATAGCTTCAACAAATATGTGCTAGAAAAATTCCTTTCTAATCTCTATCCTACTCCTATTTATACATTTTACAAATGACTCTTGAGTTACCCCAGCCTTTTAGGCTTCCTTGATTCTTCAACTTACAAAATTCATCCTCTAGTGACTTGCACTAGGCAAATAGAAATAAAATAAGATAATTTACAAAAAATGCCACATGTAAACAAAACAAAACTTAGGAGGGCCCAGCTAATCCTCCAATGAAATCCTTCCATGCAACAACTTCTGCAACAATAGACTTGAAATCTGTAGGCTTCTGCAATCTGACTGCCACTTCACGTATAACAAGTTGTGACTGTATTCTTTCTACTCTTGGTGGAGTTACCCTGAGCTGGTCTTCCAGAAGGCAATTACTGACAGCTGCTTGTGTAACTAAACTCTTTACCACTTTCTGAGTGATGCCTTTAACCTGTTGTATGCTAAGCTCATCCTTCTGCAATCTGTCTTGGAGGTGGTTCACATGTCCCTCTTGGTCAAGAAACTCCTGGATTATTTTTGCGGTAGAGGTTTGACATCTATTATGTGTTGTGATCATCCTCTTATAAAAATCCACACATCTTTCCAAAGTTTTCTCGACTTCGGTGGTCAATCTTGCAGCTGCCTTGCTGCTAAAATCCATGAGTTCAAACTCTATCTTCAAGTTTTCAATTGTCTTATGTGGAAAATGCTCTGGAAATGTTGCATTAGTTTCCATCCAAGACAGTTGACCCTGAATAACTTCTACAACTTCTTGTGTCCTTGTTCCAAAATCAATTGAGATTGCTGAGATTTCCTGCAATCTTGTCTCTGCCCATTTAACCTTAAAAACTTCTTCTGCAAGCTGTAGCTGGACCTGATATGTTTTCCTTCTGGTCAGGAGGGATTGCTCTCAGAGAGGGGTAATATCAACTTGTCGATCATTTGTTGCCTTGAACTGAATTTCCAATGAACTGTTCCGTGCCTCCAACTCTGCCATTTGGGCATTTAACTCTTTTGCTTGTCTATCAGTTGCATCCTTTTGCACCTCTATTTCTGAAATCTTATTTTCAATGTCTTTCTTCTCTCCTTTAGTGATCGTATTTGGCAATACCAAGGCCTCCTTTTTCAACTCTAAAACCTGGTAGGCCTCCTGGAGTCTTTCAAACTCTGAAAGAGTGGCCTCATGTTTTCTCTTAATGTCTCAACATTCTCCTCTTTCTTTCATCAGAGTATCCTTCACCCTTACCATATTTTCCTTGTATTAATCTATAGTATCTTTCAATTTGTCAACATTATAGGCATTTCCTTGAGCTGTTGCGACACTGATCAAGGCCAACAGTTGTGGATATTCATCAATACTTTTCATGACAGCTCTTTCAGTAACTGTGATTACCTCAGGCTATGTACCTACCTTTAACTTCTTTTCGGACCTCCGAACAATGGTTTTCCGTTTGCGGTTGAAGACTACCTTATCTAGGCATGCAACTACATGTTGCTTGGATGGAGTAAAGGGTACTAACCATAATTCTGCAAAAGGGATGTGGCCTCCTATTATTGTGTCTCTTGAGGTAGAAGGAGGATCTTTTGGATTGTCCTGGGCAGTATCATGTTCTAAATTCTCCCTGTCTCGATCTTCCTACTCCTTCCTCTTCAATTCTTTAGTTGCCTTCTCTACCTCCTCTCTTGCTCTATCAACAGATTCCTTTTGCATTCTTTCTTCTACGTCCTTTTTCCTTTGTTGTTGTTCTTCCTTTAGCCTTTGGGTCTCCTCAACCAATAATTTCTCTACTTCTTCAACGAACCTTCGGGCCTCTTCTTCCTTATTCTTGACAACTTCTTCCTGTTTCCGTTGTTCAGAGCTGCTACTGCTGCTGCCTTTGCCTCCCGTAGTTGTGGTTTCCTTCTTGAACCTTTTGTTCTAGGCAGTCATGTTACATGCATTTCGGTACATATGCTCATCATTGTCAAAGTGATTGGAGTATTCGAAATGTACCCCTACAGATGCATAGTATTTTGAAACTTTGCCCCTAGTGTCATTTCTATGGAAAATTTTCTCCTTGAAATAGAATCTTTCTAGATCTCTTACAAAGTCAAGGGCACTCTTCACCTTAGTAAATTTATAACCACCAATGCAAAATGGCAAAGGTGGGTAGACAACTTTCTTCATATCAAACAAGAAGTTCCCTAGACCATCTATGTACAACTGTCTTACCACCTCTTTATGGATGACATAATCAATGGCATATCTTGGAAATAGTGAAGGAGCTCGGATCCTCCATACATCCTCAAATACAAACCCTCACTAGAGAAAAAATAATCTCCATACTCACTTACAGTCTCCAATGCTCCTTCGGACATGCAATTGCATTCTTTAAGAAAAATCAACTCATACAATGGTATCAAAAAATATTCACAGATGGTCTTGTAAAAACTAAAATACTTGTGTTCCCACAGGATTTGATACACGGAGTACACAGCAGTCTTGGCGGGATCCAAATCACAATTTAGCTTTGGGAATGGGTGCATGCATGAGATACAATCAATAAAAAAGGAGCTCATGTAGAACTCGAATTTCCTTTGGGTCAGACCTCCTAATGCTGCTACTATGCATGATGACAGGCCATCTGCCATGATGTCTGCCCAGTTGAAGATAGTGCATTGCATGGCTACATGATAAATCAACGGAATCTAGCTCATCTTATAGAACCTCCCGTTTGCCCAGCCAAAGATCTGATTTAGCATCAGGGCTATGAGGTGGTACGGGGTGCGCAAATTGGCAGTCTCATATTCTCATGAGGATTTATGGTAAAACGGCTTCCTGAATATCATCATCTTCTTAGCACAGTCGAGCACATCCAAATCCATATCCCCTACCCATTTACCTGTCATAAAAATTTGGGGTGTTGGTAGCTTGTAGGATTTGGCAATGTAGGTGAGGATGAGAGAAGCAAAAGGATTATTTTATGTGTTTGATATGATCATAGTAGTTGCATCTGCTCGAGATAGGATCCAGCCGATAACCTTCGCACAAGGGAAAAGCTAAGGGCGTGTAGCTACTTTTGTGATAACGGATATTTTTATGTTTACATACAATGGTATGTCCTCTAAGCCTGCATATGAAACAATCTTGTCTTTGATAATTTGATAAATCTGCTCCCATGTAACTTTTGGCTCAAATCTTGTGACAAATTTCGTGTCCTCGTAAATAATTTCCATTTTGGGAAAAATATCTACATATGCGTTATCTCCTATGGCTTGGGCCTTCTTTTTTCCTTTCTTTGGCATGGTGTTGTATGAAGAACAAGGTTGCAACACAAACATACCAAGAAATGGCTTAAGAGTGACTGTGGTCAAGCAACATGCATTAGTCATTAATAAAATATACAACAATGAACAACTATATTTAAGATGCAAGATGATGAATGAAACTTAGATAACAAACATAATACCACATTCAATAAAACTGCCTTTACTGACTCATCTTTAAACATCTCAAAAGCCCCTGTGATACAAAAAAGAAGGTTATCCAGATACTTCAAAAAAGATAAGATGCATATTAGGTCAAAACTTGACAAACTTCACATGTTGTACGGGGTTTAGACCTTCGGCTCTGAAAATCATTTTGCATACTGCCTAACTGGGTTTTCTTACACGCTTAACCCACATACGTTGCTTTACACATGAACATGTCGGGGCTTCTCCTCTCTTAAGCAAACCAAAAAACCTTGCGGCGGTTTAGTAAACCAGGGCAACTTGAAACCTAGTCCGTCTTCCCTGCCCGAGGACAACTCTGAAAACCCTAAGCCGGCCAATGGTGGTACCCTCCCCTCTCACTACATGTCAATATGAACCAGAGGTGGAGCAGTTGGCAAAACGCTCAATTGGCCAAAACCATGCCACTGAACAAGTCTAACATACCAATGCTCATGGCCTAAGCGGCGAGGACAGGTGGTGTGGAGCATGTGAGAAAACCCCCTACGACCATGCTAGCAAAATAAAAACAAGAGTGCCAAGGGTTCATCGCATGAATCAAATTGGAGAAAAACCTCCAAAGGTATGCGAGCCCAAAGATAAATGAAAAGGAAACCTACTGGTTCGGGTAAGAATTTACAATACTACGATTTGGGTAAAACACTAATCCCATAAAATGCAAAAAACCCTTCAAACACCGTTTACCAAACTATTTTAACAAAATGCAATTATGATGAAGCTTGGAGCCTACCTAGCAAACTGTGGCTTAATAGTTGGGGAGAAAACTAGCTCGCGCAGTCTACGGATACTCCAGGTGGCAATTGACAACTTAGAGCACTGTTGCTAAATTTCTGTGGTTGTAGGTTGGTGATGT
The DNA here is from genome assembly GCA_001517045.1 of Pseudotsuga menziesii. Classification (NCBI taxonomy): domain Eukaryota; kingdom Viridiplantae; phylum Streptophyta; class Pinopsida; order Pinales; family Pinaceae; genus Pseudotsuga; species Pseudotsuga menziesii. The sequence continues at coordinate 319,560 of LPNX010964901.1, read as the reverse complement.
AATCGGAGAAACCACAGTATTGAAAAGATCAAGTCGACATTTCGAATCCATATCAGGATCCATCATCAGGACACATTCGAACGTGGAGAGAGTGAGGACCAAAGTTAAATACTGGAACCGAGTAGGAAATCTATGGTCGGCCGCGGAGATTAGGGTTGCTAGGTAAACAAAAAGATTTTTAATTTTATTTAATTTCAAGTGTGCGGAAAACTTAGAGCACTCCAAACGGGCAGTGGTGATAACCCATAAAACACCTAAGGCTTATATAGAAAAAAACACGGAAGAAGTCATTAATGCAGTCATTGGGGCGATTAATTGCACACGGGTGAAAAAACTGTTTGGCACCAAAGCCCTAATGACAACCTTTTGAATCGGGAAGAAAAACCAAGGAGCCCACGACAGTGTCGGATAAAATCGCGAAGTCCTTCCGATTTTATCGGATGGCACTTGACAACTCCTACCGATGATAAGACTATCGACAGGATCCTCCAAACTTCAAATGAGGTGAAAAACAAGATTAACCGCGACAACGTCAGCTCCAGCATTGGAGTTCTTCCGACACCATTGCAGAGACTCAAGAAAAACTCCAGCAAAAATTTAATGGCAAAACTATGGAAAGGTCATCATTGCAAATGATCAGCTCTACCAAACGTATCGGCACGAAAACATGAGTCATGTCGATGACATCGACAAAACTTCCAGAAAAAATCCGCATAAAGGCACATCGGCAAAACTCATGAAGAGCTCCCGACGAGAATTTGTTGGATATGGGAAAAATAAACCCCCCTCGTCAAATCGTCTCGACTCCCTGAGTTTACCTGATACCGTCGGCAAAAAATTAACGAGATCTCTCGACAACCTTCGCAAAGGCCTCAATAAAAAACTATCGGAAAGAAAAGGATCACCTCGCCGATAATATCGGCTCCAAAGGTCGAGTTTTGTTGACGTATTGGATAACTCAACAAAAGTTACCGAGACTCAATAAAGAATAAGCAAAATATCGGATGAAAAGCATGAGTCTCTCCGACTTGTCGGCTATACTTGATGAGTTCAATCGACACATTGGGGGAAAAACTCGAGTTTTAACTTTTGATAAAAGGCCTTCTAACTTGTGAAAACTAAGTCATGGAAAGAATCTCAAAGAGAAAAAGTAGTCTAGGAAAGTTTAAAAGCTAAGAATTCTAAGGAGGGGCCCTAAAATCACAAAAAAATTGGGGTAGTGGTTGTAGCAGCAACACCTACCTATTTCAAAAGAGAAAAGATTAAAGTTGGACCCTTCCGGAAAGAAGGGAATATTTGTTGGATATAGTGAACAATCAAAAGCCTGTAGAATCTATATTCCAGGATTTCGCTAGATCGAGATCAGTAGATATGTTAAATTTGATGAAGATGCAGACTTCACCAAATCCAGAAAGGTCCTTGCAGATGAGGATCATGAAGAAGAGAAGGAGGCCCCTATAGCCATAGAGCTTACCAGACCACCAATTAGAGACATTGAAGAAGCTCCTATACAAGAAGATCACGACCTTGCAGAACCTCATGCACTTATTGAAACACCCCAGAAGATGATCTCAACAAAAAGAAGACCAGCTTGGGCTCATGATGCAATCAAGGAAGCAGAAAGATATAGTGCACCAAAAGGAAGCAAAAGACAAAGAATATATTCAAACTATGTGGATCTAATGAGCAATCTTGTTGATGAAGAACCCACATGTTTTGAAGAATCCTTGAAGAAGAAGGAATGGATGTGGGCCATGATCGAAGAATACCAGTCATAAATAATGATTTTTGGGATGTGGTTCCAATACCAAAGGATAGATCAATAGTTTCTTCAAAATGGATTTTCAAGACAAAGCATTCAACATATGGTAGTATCGAAAAGTTTAAAGCAATATTTGTCGCACGAGGTTTTTCACAAAAGGAAGGAATTGATTATGAAGAAACTTTTGCACCAGTAGAAAGATATACTTCTATCAGAACCGTCCTTACCTTGGCAGCCAAGATGAAATGGAATCTACATCAAATGGGCGTGAAAACAACTTTCCTAAATGGAGTCATAGAAGAAGAAGAAGTATATATTGAACAACCACCAGGATTCGAAACACACGACAAGGAAGCATATGTATGCAGACTAAAGAAAGCTCTATATGGGTTGAAACAAGCACCCAAAGCATGGTATGGAAGGATTGATGGTTTCCTAATGAATTTGGTCTTTACCAAGAGTAAATTCGATTCCAATCTTTATTTTAAGGTTGAAGATGATGGAATTATGATATTACTATTTTATGTAGATGATTTATTCTTGATAGGAAAGGAGATGCTCATCAGTGAATGTAAGAAGAAACTTGCAACATAATTTGAGATGAAAGACCTTGGCACAATGCACTATTTCCTAGGTCTTGAAGTATGGTAGTTTCCTGATGAGATTTTCTTGAACCAAGGAAAGTACATAGTAGCTATTTTGGAGAGATTTGTGATGTTATATTGCAAAGAAATTAACACCCAGATGGTGACAAACCTGAAGCTACTGAATGATGATTCTTCAGAAAAAGTAGATGTCACATTATGCAAACAAATTATTGGCTCACTAATGTAGTTGACAAATACAAGACCATATATATTTTTTGATGTGAACACCTTGAGTTAGTATATGGTGGATCCCAGACATGTTCATCTAGTTGCAACAAAAAATGTGATGAGGTACTTGAAAGGTACATTAGACTGTGGACTTAGATATACAACCGAAAATGAGTTCCTATTATGTGGCTATATTGATTCAGATTGGGCAGGAAGTGCTGAAGATAGACAAATCACTTCAGGATATTGTTTTAGTTTGGGATCAGGCGTGATCTCATGGATTAGCAGAAATCAAACAAGTGTTTCCCTCAGTACAACCGAGGCCGAGTACATTGCAGCATGTTCATCCTGTAGCGAAGAAGTATGGATTCACAAACTATTGGAAGGATTGTTGTTCAATACCGAGATGGATGCAACTGAGATCTATTGTGACAACCAAAGTTGCATCAAGTTGACAGAGAACATGGTGTTTCATGATACATCAAAGCATATAGAGATAAAGTATCACTACATCCGGGATATGGTGCAGAGGGGAGTTGTGGAGCTTCAGTATGTTCCAATAGAGGAACAAGTGGATGATGTGTTGACTAAGTCTATGTCTCGTGTAAAGTTTGAACATTTTTGAGACAAGCTTGGTGTAGTTTGAAAGGACCTCCCTGGAAAGAGGGGGTGATGTTGAGACTATTATTGATAATGAGATGAAAATAATGTGTTAAAATTGATGTTCCATTTAGATATTCAAGCAATGAGTCAAATATTATTGTTGCAGTAAAAGGAGAATGAAGATACACATTGAACAAAACAAACCACACAGGAAACATATCAGTATAGCTCGAATAATTATAGTATCATTATCATTAATTAAATCCAGTGTTGCAATAGTTTACATAAGGAAGAATTCGAATTTACCAATTGGATGTGACTATACCTAACTGACTAGCTAACTTAGGATGTCTCAATCAATAGCAGAGTCCAAATGGTTAGCTCCAAATGTCTAAACAACTCAAAAAATCAGTAATAAACAGTTAACTCAGTCTAATTAAAGTGGTAGGTGAGAAAATGCGCCTAATCCACATGCAACCATGCATAACTAGCACTAACTGAACTGATTGTGATCTAACTGAATGTAATTGGAAATTAACTAAGCTTAACTAGTTCCAACTCCAACTGACTGAGGGAGGTTGGTGTTGGGACTCCTAGTGGCTCCTAAAGTATAAGGATTGGCCTAGGAGGTGCCTAATCTAATGCATACAAGTGCAGTCAGTGGAAGATAGCCTCTAGCAGTGTTCCCTGCACTCTAGTAACTGGTACATGTGGCTCCATTAGGCCATGTGGACCCAATGGTATTAGTGGACTTAATTAATTAATTAAAACTCCTAAGTTAGGCTAAATTAATCTAATAGACAGTTTGGTCAAGGGAGGATTATAAATCCTAACACCCCCCTGAATCCTAACTTGGACAACTGTGGGCCTGGAAACAAGGGCATAAGTCACCCATATACAATTTAAAAGATCAAATGCTGCTTAATATAACCGAGGAAATAGGGGAAAATCTCATGGGAAAACCCCCCATCAAGATAAGTAGAAATCAAGAAATACAAGTTAAAAACTTGCAAAATATTTTGCTGCAATTCGCAGCAGTATGCATTATTCTGGTTCTTCTGTGCAGCAGCATCCTGAATCTGTGCATGTAAACCTATGAATTCAAGAAAATGCTTATGTGTGGAGCAATATTCCTCTTTGGAAGAAGAATAATGTACTCAACTGAATCATAAATATAAATAGTTGCATGGTGAAAATTGGACCCATGTAGAGCAGCTGAAATCAACTGATGAGAGAGCAAAAGTTCTTGAGAATTCGAACCATGCAAGGAACACCCAAGAAATTGATATATTGCAGCCTTGAACATCAAACCATGTGAGATAAAATCATCCCCAAGTGTTATGAGCAAGTGTCCAGGCGGATGCAGAATGTCTCCAACTTCAATAGTTCTGTGAGGAGATGAGCATGTAATCAAATAGATAGGTAGAGAAGCCCTAAGACTGTGGAGAGTGAATGCTTGAGCTCCATAACCTGATATAGCTTCAAAAATAACCAATAATTCACAAAATATGATATTAGCAAACTCATAAGAGAGAACTAACATCGAATCCTCAACAACAAAATTGAAGGAGACTTGCGGTGCTTGATTTGTCACACCAAAATTGATGAAACTAGTTACAAGAAATACTGAAAGCTCTTGAATCTTAAAACTTGAACCAAATATTATCAGATCATAAAATAATTAAAATCCAAATAGGTTCTTATCAGATCCAAAATTGTGCTCCACGAGATGGTAGATGCACAATTTTCTCCTTCTTCAAAATTCTGATTTTGGGTGCATGCAATCCTGTAGGAATTTCCAGGAAGCTATAGATTAATGAGAGTAAATGGATCACTCCTATAATATGATATTATTTCCAAAATATCCATGGTATTACTTATCTGCACACCGGAAACATCATTAGAGATAGATAAATTAAATTCCTCTTCTTTTTCTGAAACAATCACTGGTAAACTATGCACAAAATTTAAAGAATCGCTTGAGAAGTTTTGCAAAGAATAAAAGGAGAGTTTTTCTTCAAAAACAGAGATTAAAATGTCTTCTTCTGGATCAGCCATGTGAGGATATGAGATATCAGATATCTCATACACTTCCGGTGCAATAGGAGAAGGAGTCACTCCAAGGAGACTTTCTTCAATTCGAATTGACTGTGAGGAAAATTATGGTTCTTCTTCATCTTCAACAATTTGCTTTTCTGTAGGAGAGGGAATCAACTCATCATGTTGGATTTTATGTGAACCTCTCTCAACAATTGGGATTTTAGAGTCATCTCCCATATGACTGCTAGGTCCTCCTAATAGAGGGAAAGTGATGAAGGATTTCTTGGAGGAAACCATGTGGTTGGATGCTCCAAAATCTGTCAAATCAATAAGCCTTCGATGGAGTGAGTCTTGCATGCAAGCATATCTCATCTTTTTTAGTCTACTCTTCATCATCAGGAATATCTGCACCTTGTGGAAGGGAAACATTGTTCTATACACATAGAGCTTTCAACTAGTCGAGGGTCTTGTTCATGCACGAGTCTTCTGGAAGAAAACCCCTCATACAATAAGAACAATTTTTCTTTTCAAACTTCTTCTTTTTCTTAGAGATGGAGGCTCCTTTAGAAGTCTTCTGATTCTCTTTAGGCTTAGAATCAACTGCTTTAGGATCCTTCCCCTTAGGTCTCCCTTTGGCTTGTGCTTTGGTAGAGTCTGTCACTAGGAGAACTTGATCTTTGGAATTTTGGATGACTCCCATCCAGATCAACTTCTCTTGCTCCTATATTAAGGACTTCGTAAAGGAATCAAGTGAGGGAATTTTCCAACTGGAAAAGGCATCCCTTTTGGAATGAAAGATCGAGATAAGTACATAATACTCAGAACCGAGTTTGCTGAGAATGGAGAGCACATTTTTCTCATCCTTCCTTTCTATTCCGCATTGTCTGCATTGAAGTGCAAGAGACTTGAATTTAGTAAAGAATTTCTCTATAGTTTCGAAGTTGCTGGGATGTAAGGCTACCAGCTCATTCTCTAGGAGGTGTCCCCGAAGCTCATCTTGTTTTCCAAACAAGTCTTCAAGCTTCTCCCAGGATTCTTTGGGTGTCCTCACACCTTCAAGGTGAAAGAGGAGATCTATGGATATATGAGTGCATAGATAACCGAAAGCTTAATCTAAGCAGTTCAAAAACTTGTTCTTCTCAACTGGCTGATGGGGCTCAACCTCCCTTCCAAGTATTTTCTTGTAGTAGCCAAGCTTGCACAAGGCCAGCTGCATATATGTCCTCCAATCAAGATAATTGAAGGGTGTAAGGATCTGAGGAGTAGAAGGTAGAGGATCCATAATTCTCCTGCTGGAAAAACACAAAGCTTCACACAAGCTACGTAGCACCTGTGGATTTTCACTGCAAAAAACTAAAACATTCGAACTATGTTAGAATCATGCCCTTCCTCTCGACATGAACACTTTCTTAGGGCCCGTCATGCCTGCAACGCCACTTTGAATAAATTCGGAGGAAGCAAGGCACTCTTTGCGGGACTTTTGTGGAAACCCAACTGCTTCTGGTGTTCAATGGAGAGAAACAAACATTGAAGCTTGCTTGAAATGGCTCTAATACCATGTTAAAATTGTTGTGCCAATTAGATATTCAATCAATGAGTCAAATATTATTGTTGTAGTAAAAGGATAATGAAGATACACGCTGAACAAAACAAACCACATAGGAAACATATGAGTATAGCTCATATAATTACAGTATCATTGTCATTAATTAAATCCGGTGTTATAATAGTTTACATAAGGAAGAATTCGAATCCATTAGGAAATAATTCAAATCTACCAACTAGATGTGACTGTACCTAACTAACTAGCTAACTCAGGATGTCTCAATCAATATTGGAGTCCAAATGGTTAACTCCAAATGTCTAAACAACTCACACAATTAGTGATAAACAATTAATTTAGTCTAACTGAAGTGGTAGGTGAGAAAAGGTGCCTAATCCACACGCAACCATGCATAACTAGCGCTAACTGAACTGATTGTGATCTAACTGAATGTAACTAGAAATTAACTAAGCTTAACTAGTTGTAACTCCAACTGACTGAAGGAGGTTGGTGCTGGGACTCACAGTGGCTCCTAAAATGTAGGGATTGGCCTAGGAGGCACCTAATCTGATTCATGCAAGTGTAGTCAGTGGCAGATAGCCTCTGACAGTGTTCCCTATACTCTAGTAACTGGTACATGTGGCCCCATTAGGCCATGTGAACCCAATGGTACTAGTGGACTTAATTAATTAATTAAAACTCCTAAGTTAGGATAAATTAATATAATAGACAGTTTGGTCAAGGGAGGATTATAAATCCTAACATAATAAGGCAGTGCAAGGCCAATGTGCCTACATATATTGATGAGATCCGATTTTCACTTATGGATGATAGTATCCTCTTCGAGGATGGTTCTGTGGACAAGAATACTCTATTGAGAGTGGTCCTAACACTGATAGGCTGAGGACGGTCCACATTGATTGAGTGGTCCTCTATGAGGAAGGTTCTATGTACAAGAACACTCTTTTGAGAGTGGTCCTAGCACTGATAGGTTGAGGACGGTTCACATTGATTTAGTAGTCCTCGCTGAGGATGATTCCATGAACAAAAACACTCTATTGAGAGTGGTCTCAACAGTGATAGGATGAGGATGGTTCACATTGATTTAGTGGTCCTCTCTCAGGATGGTTCTGTGAAATAACACCGTATTGAGAGTGGCCCTAACACTAATAGGATGAGGATGGTTCGCATTGATTTAGTGGTCCTCTCTAAGGACGGTTCTGTGAACATGAACACTCTATTGAGAGTGGTTCTAACACTGATAGGCCGAGGACAGTTCGTGTTGATTTAGTGGTCCTCTATGAGGACGGTTCCATGGACAAGAACACTCTCAAGAGAGTGTTCCAAGGTTTGATATGCTAAGGATGGTCCGCAATGACTGGTCCTGCATTTACTTGTGGACGAGTTCCTGCATTTAATTACATATGATGATATTCCAACATTTAATTATGTTGTGGGTGATTTAGATCAGTATTTATATATTGATAGTGCAAGTGATGCACGAGATGATGCTAGAGATAATGATGCTCGAGATGATTCCATAGATGATGCTCGAGATGATGCCAGAGATGATGATGCTTGAGATGATTCCAGAGATGATGCTTGAGAGAGGATGATGCTTGAGATTATGATGCTAGAGATGATGCCAAAGATGATGATGCTCAAGATGACACCAGATGAAAGAGATCTTCGTGATGATGATGTTCCATGGATGACGATGATGTTAATATAATTGTGAAAAATTCCTATGACATATAGATTCCCAGTCAATTGTACAGACGTGTCATTGTACTATAGAATACCTTCCTTGTTAAGAGGGAGTGTTAAAGAAATGTAACTATGAAGAATATTATATTTTTCATTATTATTGTTATTACCCCTTTAGGAGATGTTGTTCCTCCGGTTAGGGATACCATTGATGTAATTGGTCATGTAAAGTCTTGAGGTAAGGCCTCTGTCGTAAGCCGAATCAGTAGTACCCATTAAAGTATTATTAAAATTTATTTTTGAGTATTATAAGGCAAGTCGACCCTGGAAACAAGGAGAAGTCAACCCAATTGGTTTATTAGGCCTCTCAGTTGATCTGTATAAATAGGAGAGGCGCCTCCCTCATTTTGACAAGCATAACACATAAGCAGTTGCGCTAGAGAGAGAAGAGTCAGTCCATCTAGAGGATAGGAAGAAGTCTAGTCTTGTTATTGGGTCTTAAATTGTTCTTGGGTGACGTCTATATAGGTGAAGTTTTGGTGGGTTTTTTCCTAAATCTTTGTGTTCTCTTTTGTTTTGTTGTGCTTGTTATTCTTTCAGAGATTCGTTTGTTCTGGTATAACAACTTTTAAAATCTTAACAAGAGGTAACCAAACATGCTCAAACTGATAATGTATTGAATCAAACTCTGAGTCACAACATATGTTAATATTCAATAGCAAGTGTGACTATAAAAGCACTGAAATTAATTGCAACATCATGTGTACTAGCCCAAACTAGCAATAAATAAAGGGACAAAATACATAAATGAATCCAAGTGGACCAGTGAACTGCTCATTGAAAAAATAAAGTTATTTTAAATTTCAAAACATCCTATTGTCAAAGTGCAAGGACATTTGCCACCTCATGGCTCTTGTTAAATGTTGTGCTTGATGCCCCTGAGGGTGATAGGTTGTAATTTTAAATGTGTCACTTGAGGGAGTGTTGTATAATTTATACTCTTTATAGCTATGGTAAATATGGAATTTTAATGTTATAAATATAAATGAATTCATATTATTATATTTGGTCACCATTATATTCACATTCTTTGCAAATCAAGGGTTGGTTATTTTTATAACTTATAGTTTAAAAATGTAATGATTTAGATTGAAATAGACATTTTCCGGTATGATTTTGAAAAAACTTGGTTGATTTTTTTTAAAATCCAGGCTATAGCTGTCAAGTTCTGGAATTTTGGGTGCTCCTGTGATTATCTGAGGATGTTGAATCAATTTCTACCATCAAAATTGTGATCAAAACACAATTAAATTCTGATTTTGTAAAATAAAATAAGCCAATTTTTAGACATCTCATTTTATAATATTTTTTTCAAAACATTTCAAATGTGTGTTTATAGGGTATTCATAAAATTTTCAAATGTGTGTTTATAGGGTATTCATAAAATTTTCAAATGTGTTTTTTTTCAAAGCATTTCACATGTGTTTTTATAGGGATAGTTGTCAATTGTTATAATATTTAGTGCTTACTTTGAAGTCTCAAGTATTGTCTTCCATTGCAAATAAAGAGTTGGTTATTTTTTAATTAATTTGTTTTGGGCCATTACAGAGAGAACACTAAAAAAATTATAAAAGGTAGAAGATAATGTTTTGGTGTCTTCACATTGCCATTGCTTTTGTTAGGAACATACTAATATTGTTATTTTATTTTAGTGAAAATGTAGTGCATAAATAAGTTGTAATGATATTACAAGTTATGATGAGATAATGTAGTGTTATATGCATTTTAGCTTACTTTTTTTAATGTATAGATGATTCCTTGATATTTTCACTTCACTTCTTATGAACACTTGCAAGCCTCTTTCCTCTCCTCCTACCATTTAACCAAAATTGGAAAGATCTTGATAATCCTTGGTTTGTTTGTTGGTCAATTATTCATTTCTAAGTTCATTGCATATGTTCTTTGGATGATCCATGGAGAACTCGTAAAGGATTCCATTCTCCTCCCGCTGCTTTAGAGGTTTGAATATAAACACTCTCATTGATTTGGGAATTGGCTGAGTTGAAGTGGATCATTGACTATAGGGTCTCACTAGTAAGAGAAGAAAGGAGGAAACTTTTAAGGGTCCAAGGCCAACGATTAAGGCACAACTACATTCCTTTTTCACTTGGAAAAAAGTTGATTTTTGGTATTTATTGAATGAATCAAAGACAACAAAAACATATCATGACTTTTCAAAATGTCTCCCTCATACATGCAATACTTATTTTCTTGATCAATGCTACTATCATTTCAATAGAAACCTCCTCAAATAGATCATAAACCCAAGTAACTAGGGATTCACGCAATCCAACTATACTACTATTATAACAAGAATTAGACACATTCATAAGTACTAAAAACAAGTTACTAAATACTTTATTAAAAAACACAAAACCAAAAGGAATCCAAATATCTGGTATGCCTGATAAGAGCCAGTTGAAACCACCTTGTGGTCCAGAAGCTCTTCATAAGACAACCAACTTTCGCCTTTCTGAATTGCCTTCTTTGAAAGGTGGTCAGCAAGAGAACCAAAATGCCTGAAAGACAAAAAATTGAAATTGGATTGAAGATCCTTGATTTTGTCCTTCTAATAATCCAAAAGAGCCAGTTGCAAATTTGTTTTCCTAGTTGCCTAGTCTAAAATGACTCTTGAATCGCAAGTAACTTGCATAGAAAGAAGTATTTTTGAAAAAACATATTTAAGTAATTCCCAAAGGGTTAAGAGCTATGCTCTTATGTTTGATCCCAATCCCACATCCATCCACAACTGAAAATAATGAGCAACACAAAATTTTATGACCATTCTCACTCTGCATTGATAAAATTGTGAAGCTCCATCAAATAAGCCTACTAGATATTCTTGAGAAAATATTGGATCTTTTCAAAGTTTAAATAGATATTCCTTTTCTTCTTTATGAAATTATTTTAAAACTCCCACTACTTTAGAGTTGACCCTGATAACATTCATTGGATAATTTTCAAATATGATAGAGTTCATGTCTCCAAATCCCCGAAAGTAACAAAGAGAGGACATAAACTTTTGAAACCCAAGATTTTAAGTAGGAAGTAAAATGATTACCAATCCAAATAGGAGAAATATTCAAGTTTTGAGTTATTTCCTGCCAAACTTGTTGAGATAACTCACAAAAGATAAACAAGTGATTAACTAATTCCTCATATGAATAACAAAGAGGGAAGTCATTAGGGGCCTATTCCTCCTCTTTTTATCCAATTATCCCCTTTGAAAACTATGTTTTCTAAGACCAACCAACATAAGCACTTCAACTTCTCCCATATGTGGGTGGTAGATTAGGCTTATCATCCACTATGTAATGAACACATGTGTCTTAGGATAGATGACATGTGGGGATCATGGGATGAGGTCCTGACCATTAAAATCATATTAGGATAGCGTTATGTCGAGCATGGGAAGCAAGACAGAGCCTATGATGCAAGGTATGGGGAAGGTGGTTAGTTTAATGGTTATCCTTTTGGTTAACATGTATGGGAATATCGAGGGTTCAACCTACGAGCTTTGTACAAAGAAAGATTTCACTATGATTTGCAATGATGATTATATGTCATGGATAGAGATTGTTGCCTGCGGAGGAGGCAATTTGGAGGTTGTCAACTGGGAATGTATGAGCTATAAATTATTAGGGGTCGTTGTTCTAGAGACAAAACAAGAATTCAAAAGGCTAGGAAAGGTGATGGGGACGCTTGTATGAGCTTCATTGTGTTAGAGGTTGATCCTACAATGGTCGAGAAAGAAGATCATGAGGGGAAAGTGAGGAGTTTGAAGGATAGATAGGAACAACTATGTGCGATGGAGGCAGCTTGGGACTATTAGAACTCAGTGCTACAGAACATTCATGAAAGACAAGGCTCCAACCGAATACTGGAAGGAGTAGTGGAAGGATTCCTGCTTAATGCATAAGAAAATAGATGTCACAACCCACAATTTGGGAATTCAGTTCTGGTTTAACTCGGACTCTGGTTGGGGTAGAGAAGTGGGTCATCCTCATACTGTTAGAAAGGAGATCGGACAGAACTAGTGAGTGTCTCAGGCGGGATGATATTCGACTAGGAATGTTCATGATATGGGTGGGCTTGTTGTGGATGAAGTTTGGGAGAAGCATTCGGGTGGTGCACCGGGAGGTGCGTTTAACGGAAGCCGAGGTTTCTAATTTCCTCCTCCTTATGTCGTAAACCTTCTAATTTTTCCTGGGTATAGAACTGTTAATATGTCTATAGAAGGAATGGCATTATAGTTTATCAGAGAATCACTATTTCTTTTTGTAATTATGGGCCTTATTGGGGAATTCTGAAATGGGATATAAAATATTAGGGATGGGAGACCAATGGATTATGTTTTCTATTTTGTAAGGGTATATGGTCTATGTGTCTACTCATAACATGGACGGAAATATATGATGGTCTATGTTTCTACCTAATCGTTGTATGTACTTCTTACTAATATATAATATATGATCTCTCTTACTTACAAAAAAAAACATAAACACTTCAAATTCAAGGGTGCATTCCACTTCCACAGAACATTATAACACCATTTCTCTTGAAAATATGCACATGAGAAAGATATTGCCTCATAAGTTGATTTAGCATTTACTTATTTTGTGGCATCATTCCATGACCAAACAACTTTATCTTTCATGTCTAAAAGCCTAATTCCATTATGATTTAATTATTTGATGAAATTATCCCATTCCTCAACATATGCTCCATCGAGACCAAGTCATTAGTTAGAATCCAATAGTGTTGATCAATAATCCCCATGTCGATATTTTTTACATGTGAAACCTAATGCAAAAATTTCTTAAATATGTTATAGTGGCTTATAATATCCATTTCCACTAATAAAGGCATCAAGTCCAATTTTTACCTGGTTCCCCCTACCTATCTTCTAGGCACACCAATTTTTCATTAAAGGAAAAGAGGCAAGCAATCCTATCCAAATGTTGGAAGTAGAAGAAAAATTATTTTTGTGACCTCTAAGCCATTCAGAAATAGGAATATTCTTAAGAGATTTATATTTGAGTGTAAGAACATGTAGTGGATAAAAGCATACACATAACTCAAAATAAAATATTTACTCAAGATTCCTTATTTTACTTATGATATATAGTACATGGATATATATAGTGGTATGACCCTTGGATTAATCTTGTAAGGCGTCTCTTGAACTCCTATCAATGCCTTTACCTATTCACCTATATGGATTTTCATATTCCTTATTGTTTGCAAGTTACAATTGAATTGGTCTTTAAACGATGAATGGTTTACCATAGAGTTATTTGATGATTGATGATGCTTTGTTGATCTTAGCACTGTTGTGATGCCAAGGCCATTCCAAAGGAATTGTCTCAAGAGTGTTGTCTAGTTTTGTTTATAATTATTATTCCAAATGCGAAGTTTATTAATTGAACAATCTTTTGGCAAGTCCCCTAAGAAAGAAGATCAAGAAGGCCTCTCACCATATATATATATATATATATATATATATATTATTGGCTCCAATAGATGATGTATAAACCTTATACAACAAAAACAAAATCCAAACAATGAGATCCTACGAACTCAAGGCACTTTCTTAATTATATGTAGGTTGATAGGTGGCCGTGTACAACCTGTTAGAATGTAGCTCCAAGCAACAATTTCTTACTGTGCAAAGGTCATTAAGCGAATTCACTTCTCATCTCTCTTGGTGATAGAAATTCATTTCACATCGTGAAGAAGTCATAACAACATTGTCATCTAGATTATCCACTCATGCAAATTCACATCAATTACATATATATATATATATATATATATATATATATATATATATATATAATTTTTACAAACAGTAGCATGCATACACTAAAATCAATATACTTAATAAACAACTCCAAACATGGCCAATGGATAGTCTCCACGAAATATCTTCACACTAATTTATAAACAATAATTCAACTGACTAAACTGTAAACCTTTTCAAACACGGGATTGAATATGGATTCACACATGCTCCTCATCCATGAATTTTGTAGAACCACAATCTCGATACAGGAAGCTTCCAATGGACAACCCGTAAGGGGCAAGGTCGTTGTTTAGCTCATAGGTCAGATTTAGAGAGAAAAAAATGAAACTCTCACAGCTTGATAGCATATGCTACTGCAAACTTGATCATTATTTTTAACTATGTGAAACCAAACAACCTGCAAACTCACTCACATGCTATGGTGGAAAATGCCATAGCTTATTTTCATGCCTAAGAGAAATAGGGGCTTTTATACCACTATAAAAACACGTACCGGATACAATCATACATAGAACTCAAAATAAAATATAAGCGTAATTTCTAATTTTATTAACCAATATGGTCATGTAGTATGACCCTTTGATTCATCGTCCACGATGTATGTTGGACTCCTCCCAATGTCTTTACTTATTCACTTGCTTGTTTTTTCATTTTCCTTATTTATATGGGTGAATAGATAACCCTAACGGATTAGGTTTTCAACATCGAGACAACACTCATGACCAAACAAACCGTTCCATAAACTTTTCATTGCCAAAGCTTGAGCAAACCATAATAGTTTTTTCAACCCATCCACCAAACATGTTAGAAATTGAGATCGTAATCCATTTGACCAAATGACCAAATGAACTCTAACGGATTAGGTTTCCAACATCGAGACAGCATTCCAAATCCTGTGAGCAAACAAACCGTTCCATAAAATTTTCAATAGTAGGTTTTTCAACCCCCATCCACCAAACTTTTTAGGAATTGAAATTCTATTCCATTTGAACAGTTGAACTCACTCTTTGGTTTTACTGCGAGTGCAAAGGAAACTAAACATATTTTGTCTGATTTTATTCAAAAAAAATTGTGGTACTTTGGCCAAGAAAAGCCTGTAAACATGAATATTTGATTGATAATATTTAACCAACACCAGCCAACCCCAAGAGATTGAAAATATTTAATATTTAACCAACACCAGACAACCCCTAAGAGATAGCCAGAGCAAAACCTAATTGCCAATCCTCTTCTCAACCTTCCTAGATAACCACAACTAGTCAAGCTTCAAATAATTGTTAGGTTTAAGGAAGTATCCAAGGTACACAAACCCCTTCTCAATTTAATCCATGTGATATGGAAATAAAACTTGAACCTGTCCCAAAACATCTTCAGAAATTCGATTAATAAAAAACTTTTAAAGACGCACTAACTTCTATGCCTAAAAAATCATAGAACATTCTTATGAACTCATAAAATGTTGTCCATCCCTCCAAAGTACTATTACTAGAGATAATAACATCATCAACAAATAATAAATGAGTAAGAACTTCATCAACAAAACATAAATGAGTGATTAAGGTAGTTACATTATAATCCTTCCCTTGAATTGATTGAGTTTCAATTTAGTGTACTAGCTATTTCACTTCAGGTTCCCCTTACATTTGATTAAGGGAGAACTGAAAACTGCAATCAATGTTCCAGCCAACATGTTATAAGTTTTTGAATATGAGGCACTTCATTACCATGTTGGTTCATTGATCAAATGGGAATTGTCGTTATTTATTATTAAAAGGATTTGTCTTGAAGACCACATTTCATGCCCCTGAGTATTAGACTACATAAAAACAACAAACTACTATTCCAATGGAAGTCCCCAACATACCTGTAACAATTTGTGCAATGGAATGATATTTAATTTTTTTGGTGTATGTTTTGAATCCATTCCATCTCGTAGCCATTCCTAATATTTGTGTAAGAAAGGCCCCACATAAAGGTGGCATCATTTAACATGACAAAATAAAATAATGAACAATCTTAGTGCCATTAGGTATGGAGGCATGCACTACTCAAGTAAAAATTTGTAATACACAAGATGGGAGTTGTGCCAATTTCTAGTCCTGCAAAAAGATTTCTTGAACTTTTGTGTCAATTTCCAAATGTTGGAACCTTTACTTTTGTCTTTGAAATAGGGGAAGCCACTTTCTTCGCTTTTGCATATTTCTCTCCTATGGAAAACATAAAGGGATTAACTAATTGATTCTCAACCTTTTGTCATGCCCACTATATGTCAGTTAATTAAAACTTAACATGCAGAGTGCTAAACATAAATTATCAACCCGAGGAAGTCTTTTATTTCAAAGTTATCGTGCAAGATATATGCAAGGACAATTTCTACCTGACATTGTTATCTATTGGTATGCAATCGTAACTGTTTGTAGACTAGATCACACCTGCTTGAAAGTAAATCAATCCTCAGCCTATTCATAAAATCACATTGTAAATCTAATCACACTTCAACAAAATAAATTATCATGAAACAAGCTCTAATTGCGTACATCTAAAAGAATTGTTATGTTGGCCAACGATTTACCAAATGAATTATCAACACAACGATTATAAAAGATCTAATGAATGAAAGCATACAACTATGATAAACTTAATGAATGAAAGCATGAATGAAATAATAAGCCAATCTAAACAATAACACATCTACAATCAACACTACAAGCATCTGATAAGGGAAGAGGGCCTTTCCTCCATTGAGTAGAGCTGGATCTCCAAAATAAAAGTCTACAACTCCAAAATTAAGAAACTACCAGCATGTATTATCAGAATGAAAGTATTACAATAGATCTGGATCAAATCCTACATCATAACATTGTGTTATCTCATATTCTGCCTAATCTATCATCTATCAATCTATCCTCTATCATCCCTTTCTCAATGAGATTGATTACATATTTATACATAAAATTATCTCCTAGAAATGAAGAACTGAACCCCCATCTTGTGATCTGTAACAACTGAAACATAGCCGTAACTACTGGCAACTTTGGAACCGGCCGCAACACCAAATCTGGAAAATACCCTCTCGAAGAACCACCTGCATATCGAAAACCCTAGCTTTGTTTGGCGATTTCCTTGACAATCAAGTAAATGAGGATGTTACACACAAAACCCATGTCTCGGATTTTTGAGATTTGTTTCCATATGCCCGAAAATCAAGACGCAAATCAAGGTATTCATATGTGCCATGCATTTTCGGTTAAGGCTGTAACAGCTGGCTATGAATGTATTGTACGTGACAACTCACTCCACAAACCATCATTAGTAAAATTATGCATAATAGTCTTTAATTCATCAAATATAAAGGAAAATAATCACTATTAACCACTTAAAACATCAATGGAAGTAGCATGCTATTTTACGCGTAGCTACAACAAATGGATGGAAAATGGAATGATAAATGGGCAATAATGGTAAGAAAATGGATGAAAGATATGTCAATAAATGATGAAAAAATGGACAATTCCAGGGCCCAACATCTCCCCCAAACTAAACTTGTTGCATGTCCTCATGCAACCCAATACCTGTGCAGCATCCAACTTGAAAAAAACTCATTCACTCGTTCCTTCATTTTACCATTCGCACAGTTGCAGCTAGAAGAAATAGAGAGTTTAACACAAATTGACAGAGTCACTTAGCGGAGGATTTCTCAGAAAATTTGGCGGATTCGCAGCTCTTTAGTAGAAATTTGGCAGAGTCACAGCTTATTTTAGCAGATAATTTGGCGAAGGTTTTAGCGAAGATTTTGGCGGAACAACGCTAAATGTAGCGGCGAATTTGGCGGAGTCAGCTTATTTTAGCAGAGAAGTTGGTGAAGGTTTTAGCGACGATTTTGGCGAAACAACGCTAAATTTAGCGACGATTTTGGTGGACTCACAGTTGCCGAAAAATGGACAGCTGCCGAAAAACAGGAACTCGCAGCTACCGGAAAACGGAACAGTGCTAAATTTAGCAGCGACTTTGGCGGAGGTTTTAGCGACAATTTTGGTAGAACAACGCCAAATTTAGCAGCGATTTTGGTGGACTCGCAGCTGCCGGAAAATAACTCACAGCTGCCAGAAAACGGGAACTCGCAGTTGCCGAAAAATGAAACATTGCTAAATTTAGCGGCGACTTTGGTGGAGGTTTTAGCGACAATTTTGGCGGAACGACGCCAAATTTAGCGACGATTTTGGCGTACTCGCAGCTGCCGGAAAACAACTCACAGCTGCCGAAAAACGGTTAGTTGTCGAAAAACAGGAACTCGCAGCTGCCGGAAAACGGACAGTTGCCAAAAAACAGGAACTCGCAGCTAACGGAAAACGGGAAATGACAATATTTTACGGCGTTGCAGCCTTTTGAACGGGAAACCTCTGAAGCCATTTTATCCCAAACGACGAACTAGGTTGGGCTGAAATTTTTCAAGCAAGTAGCTACCACCCTAATGCATCTCCACGCCAAAAATTATACAAACCCACATCACGGATTTCGAGAAAAATGCAAATTGGATGTAGATTATTATGGCCATTTTCTCGAAAACCGTGCACTGGATTATGCTGAAACTTGTCAAGTTTGTTCATCTTGGTATTATGTACTTCTTGTCCAAAAATCATGAGAATGTAAGTTATCAATTGAAAGATATGCCCATTTCAATTTCTGCACTTTTGAACATGAAAACAAATGTGTTGCAGCTGAACTTCCGG
Organism: Pseudotsuga menziesii; assembly: GCA_001517045.1. Lineage (NCBI taxonomy): Eukaryota > Viridiplantae > Streptophyta > Pinopsida > Pinales > Pinaceae > Pseudotsuga > Pseudotsuga menziesii. Next base: position 300,494 of record LPNX010964901.1, on the reverse strand, counting down.
AACTAATATTTTTAGAAATACAAACTGTGTTGGGCTAAAATTTTGTAAGCAAGTAAATACCCCTATAATGCATCTCCTCAACAAAAATTAGATGAACCCACATCATAGATTTCGAGAAAAATGCGAAATGGTTGTAGGCGATGATGGTCATTTTCTCGAAAACTGTGCACTGGATTGAGCTGAAACTTGCCACGGTTGTTCTTCATGGTGTTATGCATCCCTTCTCAAAATTTCATGAGGATCAAATTTGTGGTTTGTGAGATATGCTCAATTCAAATTCAGCATTTTATGTGAAGAACAATATGCATCAGAATTATGAATGTGAATGAAAAAGCAGCAAGCATAGTAGCTCCTCCCCCAAACTGAAGAATTTTTCATGTCCTCATGGAAAGTAGGAGTTGCTATATTAGTTGGAAAGTAGCCATCTCCCCCAAACTTAACATGTGCAACATTCAATGATTCTCAAATTCTCACAAACATTTCACTTGTAACAGCTGGCCCATTGCTCCATGGAGAAGAATATAGCATAGATCTGTTTAGAATGTTGCTACATAAATGCATATATCAAATTTATATGGCTCTCAATCACTCAACAATACTCATGCATATAACTTTGTGATAGCACCAAACATAATTCAAATCAGCTCATGGTATCAAAATGCCAATTTTACCATGCAATTAAAGATGAAGTAGCAAAGATGTGGCTGCCCCAAGACAAAATATGGAAATTCCACTGAGTTTTGTAGCCCTCCAACCTTCATGTGGAGAAAGGAATGTCATAAAATTGTCTTATCTTTTACCTACAACACAATACTGTTAAAGACGTGTTGGAGTACTGCTGTAATTACTGATTTTGAAATATGCCCATAAAAGATTAGAACCAGTCATAAATGTTATCATTCCTCTGCCTTGAATGTACAAGATAACGCTGGTATGCACTGCTACAGAAATGTTGGTTATAATCTACCTTCTAAATCTTATATATAGTCCATGAAAAAATGATTGTTGAAAAAGTATGCTTCTAGTAGAGGTAGAAGTAACCAAGCATACCATGTTGTGATTTCCATTCCTCACAGTTACAGTAATAAGACTTGATATTATTACTTTCAAACTTTCCTTCTATCTTGTACATACTGGAAATGATGATATGTGGTTTTTGATAGAAGAGCCATTCATGTAACTTGCAACTAAGCCCCCTATATTCTCCTTCAGCCACAACATCCATGCATTTGAACCGATTTATATATTAAGTGAACCAAGAAACACATACCTTTGAAATGCATCCTTTGTTGTATGGTAGCGTAGGCTTCTTCTGTTGTAGGTTCTTGTGTGGCAGAAACAAGACTTCTTTTCTTACTGCTGGTTCTTGTGTGGCAGCAGCAATGATTCTTTTTTTTACTGCTGGTTCTTTTGTGGCAGCAGCAAAACTTCCTATTGTTGGTTCTTGTGTGACAACAATAAGGTATCATTTGGTCATGCTTGGTCAGTTGGGTTGGTGGGATGTTGGGTTGGAATTTGAAGTGGATGTGCATGAATGATGAAGTGTTAGAATTGAGTGAGAAATGATGGAAATGGATGGACATAATATGCTATATAGACAATGGAAATGGCTAATGCTTAGTGGTTCTTCATGACATTTCCCTAAATCTTTAATAAATAAAAAACTCATGCTATTTTACCTCAAGTGTTACCTCCATGGAAGCCTTGGTTGACATGAATGGACTGGTGTATGTTGGAGCTATGTAGGCTGATCTGATGCTGAGACATATGTATATGAGAGATAAAACTGGATGAGACTGAATTTGATCCATGATGTTGTGCTAGTTGCATGTAAGACTAACTGCTGAGACAATTGACGAGGAAAAATTCTACGATAGAAGCAGAAAGCCCTTTCGCTTATTCTGAAAATCAACTGCTGAACTGAAAATGGAAAGGAATTGCAAAACTACTGAATAAATGATGCTGCAAATCATTGTTGAAACCATTAAATCACATAATCTTCAACTGCTACAAACCCAAGGTACAATTCTTACCATGCGAATGAATGTGTTGAAGTCGAGCATGGAAAGAAATCATTGGATTACCAGCCATTAATGTATGTCGTTAACCAATGTGAAGAAACTCACCTTTGATGATAGTGAGCTCTAAAGTACCTTAGTGCATCTTGACAGGTACAAATGGATGTGCTGGAGTCGAGTCACCTACAAGATTTGTCAATCAAGAGGCATTGATGAATCACCATGATTAACAACAAGGAAATCTGCCATTGATTCATGCAGATACCAGGGCACTATAAAACTCTAATCTCGATCTCAGATGATGTGTCGGAGTCGATGGGACAAGACCATTGGAAGGTGTACCTTAATGAATTTCACATCATCTAATACGAGTACAAAATAAATGATTGTGAAGAATCATAGTGAAAAATAGAACCAACATGAAACTCAGAAGTGGAAAGTATATGTGAAGTCATGATGTAGTAGTGATGGGAAATAAAACGGTTATGGTGACTACATAAGCAGTGGAAAATGGGACTTCGACATGAATGGATTTTTAGGATTTTGAAATGAGAAGGGTGAATGAATCTACCATAGGGCAATTGGCTTCTTGAGGGGTTTCTTTCGGCAACAAGTGGGATAACATGTGTCTAAAAAGGATTCTTGGCATGTTGCAATGAGACTTGACTGTCGGAAACATTGGACTCTGTATGGTTTGCACATCAATCTCTCCATTTTTTTTATGTGCTCAATCCATTTGCAATTTGAGAAAAAATCTTCAAGAGTCACTTGTGCATGCATCGACCTTCTTCTTCCAAGGACCTGCAAAAACCTAGCATTTGCCTGCAATAAAACATGAGATGATGGAAGAAGAGAGATGATTGGTCTCTCTTCACCCAACACTTATGAAAAAAACAACAAGCAATTACTCATAAAACAAATTCAAAGAAAAATGAACAAAGCAAAATCCATTTTATATCTGCGGGAGAGCAATGTCCATTTAGACTCACCAACGGTATTCTGATCATAGCTTCTTCGTTCCTTATCCAATTTGAGTGATTCCAAAGCCAAATAAAATTAAATTCACAGGTATATTTCCATTAGAAATAGTTTTTTAAAATTCTATGCAGTGATGTTCCAAATCACTCAGTAACAGCCTGCATGACAAGGTGTTTTTTCGAATTCTGGACTAGACCAACAGTCACAGTTTTAGACTTAACGTTTTCGTTTGATAACGGATTGATGTGATTACAATTGGGGATGAAAGTATATTCATGTAGGTATCTCCATTAGAAACAAGTTTTGAATCCAACAAGAATTGATGGGTCAAATAAGCCAATGAACAGTCTAGAAAATAGATTTTTAGGAATGCAGATTTGTGATAGGCAGTTGGTATTTTGGTCATAAAATTTGCGTATGACTTCGGAATGGAGTGATTCAAATTGTGTTGTAAACTAGATTCATAGAGGAATATACATATGAAACAATTTTGTAAGATATGTCCAATAAGACATCCAAAAATTGACTGTCCCAACTCTGTTCCTAAGCTGCCAGCTTGACACCCTGTTAGTATTTTGGCCATAAAATTTTTGTTTGACACCCAATAATAAAAATTCAAATTGTTTTGGAAACTATATGAAAAGGGATACTTGGGATGTAAACATATTTTAAAAATAAGTTCATTTGGTCTACCAAAAATGGACTATCTTGACTGTGTTCCAGTAAAATTTTAAAGCCAAAATGTCACCAAAAATTTAATAAATTAAATTTGACCCCCCAAAAGTGATCGAAATAGGTGTGAATGATTTTAATGATGTAAATTTAAATATAACGCACATCTATACCAAAAATTTCAAGCATTAAGCACCTAGATTGACTTACACGGTTTGTTGCAGCCGCAGCTGCAACTCTTAAAAAATGACATAATGTTGAAATAAAGCATGTGCATTTTTATGGAAAACAAAAACTAAAGACATATCATGATGTGCAACACACACATATCTCAAACTCATAAATTTTTACCTATAGCACAATCACAGCTGGGTGTTCAAAGCATTCATGAAAACAACTCATACCCATTCCTTATCTTTCTACTTTCTGATCTTCCAGATCTCAACAAGGCGCAAGAAGAGAGCATACTTATTCAAAAATAAAAAAAATTAAACAAACAAAAGCATGGTTTTATTCTGTTACTCTATCCTACCCTATTCTACTTGGAAATAATTTTTTTTTCAAGTGTATGCATATTTCCAATGGAGCCATTTTTGAAAAAGTGACTCAAGTATGCTCATACTCCCAAAAGAAAAATATAACTTTATGAATTTTAGGATATGAGAGATCAACTTCCCTTGAAATGATGGTGCCAGGAATTGGTGAAGCATCGAATGACGCTGCAGACCGATAACAGATTGAAACCAAGCTTCAATATAGTCTTTGTTCCCTTGATTGCTCATGGATGTTACACCATGAAGATCCTTATTAAACTGATCTTCCTCAATGCATAAGGGTTTTGGATCTAATGATGTGAATGATGCTTTTGGTTTCAATGGTTGTTCTCCATCAAATATAGCGTGTGTCTTGTTGATCTTGTCTGCTTGCTTATGAGGACTAGAAGAAACTCCATCTGCAAAACTTGGATCTAAAACATGTTCAGGCCTAGTATGGATTTGCTGCAACAACGCACAACCTTTTTGCAATGGTGTAGGTGAGGTAGAACAAGAGGGAAATGTAGGAACATTTTGCAGTTCAGCACTGTAAGCATACTGTACTACTTTATTATGGTTAGGGTGGAGGGTGGCTTGGACAGGAAATTGTGTTGGGTACCAAGGAGTTTGATGAGAAGATAGATGTGGCTGATGTAGATGATTGAGTTGTGAGGTTGATATTGAAGGACCAAGTTGTGTTGCAGCATGAGGGAGAGTAGCCATATGATCATAAGATAGGCCATTCCAACCTTGTGGATAAGGTAGGTAAGAGTTAAATTGAGGCTGCAACAGCTGCCATGGTGGAAGAGTATTCAATGATTGAGTAGAAGAGTAAGGAAATGGAGGGATAGAATTTTGAACCATAGATGTAGGCCATGGTTGACATGACTGTTGTAACAAGTTGGCTGCAACTCCCAGATCTTTATGATATGTTTTTTTCATCTTTGGTAAGGAGGGACATTGATTTGTGAAATGATTCAAGTCACATATACCACAAATTTCAAGACTATCCAAAGGGAAATCCCTTGCTTTTCTTATTTCCTCCTGCATTTCCTTATCCTGCAAAACAACCAATTGTGAATCAACTTTAGAAATTTTAAATAAATTGCCGATTTCAGCTCGTAAAACTCTTGTTTTTGCAGCAGATTTCAAAAATAAAGATAAAAGTTCCTTAGAATTCTTACCAGTCTTGAAGTTTCCTCTTGAATACCTTCTACATAACTCACAAATATCATCATATGCTAACTGAAATACATTACCTGTTTCGATCAGATTCAATATTTCTAAACATTCAGCTTGGATTCCCTTGAGTAGAAGTGTTTTTAATATTTCCTTCCCCAGTTTCCTTTGTTTGGATCTTTGGAGGTTATATTGAAATCGTTCTATGTATTCCTCCAGACTCTCTTCTTCTCCTTGTGTCATTTCGAAGATGTCTTCATTGACCCTGCAATAATCTTGGTACCTTTTCCACAACACATCTTTCATGTCTTCCCAAGTTTGTATACAATTCCCACCGAGGCTTATGAACCATCGGAGGGCTATTCCTTTTAGAGTAAGGGGAAACACATTCAAATTTTGATCATTAGCACAATAACCATATCCTCTACAAAGTACTTCAAATTGAAATAAAAATACATCAGGGTCTTTGTTTTCCAAACTGTGAAAATTTGGTAGAACATGTGGGGGAATTCTTTTCGTTGGTGCCACTCCTCTCGAATCTCTAATGGGAAATTCGAAGGTAACAACTTCTGCATCTTTCTTACCTACCATCTCTTCATTAGATTCTTTGTGTGCTATCTTGAGGCTCCTCCTTCGAATGTTCCTGTCAACTTGTTAGTAGAATGGGTGGTGCTTACAACACCACTAAGGGGAATGATAAGATTTATGCTGCAAAGATTGAAAATGAAATAAAACTGAATGTAAAGACAAAAAATTAACACTCAAAATAAATTCAATAAACTGAAATGTAATCATGCGACGTACATGCCCTACTTTAACAATACATCTACAAAACAATGTCAGATGTACTATTGCACAATTGATAACTTCCCCGGCAATGGCGCCAAAATGTCGTGCCCACTATATGTTAGTTAATTAAAACTTAACATGCAGAGTGCTAAACATAAATTATCAACCCAAGGAAGTCTTTTATTTCAAAGTTATCGTGCAAGATATATGCAAGGACAATTTCTACCTGACATTGTTATTTATTGGTATGCAATCGTAACTGTTTGTAGACTAGATCACACCTGCTTGAAAGTAAATCAATCCTCATCCTATTCATAAAATCACACTGTAAATCTAATCACACTTCAACAAAATAAATTATCATGAAACAAGCTCTAATTGCGTACATCTAAAAGAATTGTTATGTTGGCCAACGATTTACCAAATGAATTATCAACACAACGATTGTAACAGATCTAATGAATGAAAGCATACAACTATGATAAACTTAATGAATGAAAGCATGAATGAAATAATAAGCCAATCTAAACAATAACACATCTACAATCAACACTACCAGCATCTGCTCAGCGAAGAGGGCCCTTCCTCCACTGAGCAGAGCTGGATCTCGACAATAAAAGTCTACAACTCCAGAATTAAGAAACTGCCAGCATGTATTATCAGAATGAAAGTATTACAATAGATCTAAATCAAATCCTACATCATAACATTGTGTTCTCTCCTATTCTGCCTAATCTATCATCTATCAATCTATCCTGTATCATCCCTTTCTTAATGAGATTGATTACATATTTATACATAATATCTCCTGGAAATGAAGAACTGAACCCCCAGCTTGTGATCTGTAACAGCTGAAACATAGTTGTAAATACTGGCAACTTTGGAACCAGCTGTAACACCAAATCTGGAAAATACCCTCTCGAAGAACCACCTGCATATCGCAAACCGTAGCTTTGTTTGGCGATTTCCTGAAGAGTCAGGTAAATGAGGATGTTAAGCACAAAACCCATGTCTCGGATTTTTGCGATTCATTTCCATCTACCTGCAAATCAAGACGCGAATCAAGATGTTCTTATGTGGCATGCATTTTCGGTTAAGGCTGTAACAACTGGCTATGAACGTCTTGTACGTGACAACTCACTCCACAAACCATCATTAGTAAAATTATGCATAATATTCTTTAATTCATCAAAGATAAAGGAAAATAATCACTATTAACCACTTAAAACATCAATGGAGGTAGCATGCTATTTTACACGCAGCTACAACAAATGGATGGAAAATGGAATGATAAATGGGCAATAATTCCAGAGCCCAGCACCTTTTACAAACTTGGGTTCTAGGTATGTAACTTAAGTAATTCAATATCTATGTCAATTTCTATTTTGTACAGAGGGATATTTACCACCACCATCGTTTAGTAGGATTAGTGGGTTGATGCCACAAATGCAACTACTAGTGTAAAACTGCAACCTGGAAGGTTGGAAAAAATGCTATTGAATGATATTTTCAAAGTTGTTAACACAAAAAGTAAACAATTATCCATATATCATACCTCATTAAATTTCAGTTATTGCAGGTGCTCATTCAATTGGTCAAGCACTCCAATAGCTTTGACAAAAGACAACACAATTAGCTGCAAGGTAGTAGAGGTTAGTTTAAATCACCAGTAACTCCTTCAAAGAACAAAAAAATCATAAAGAAGTTAATAGAGGTTAGTCTATTCAATAAGCTATACCTTCTTCTTATGAAATCTCTTTCACCTACAAATCTCCTTCTCCTTCACCTACTCAGGTAATGTCCTACACTTAGGACGAGGGTTGAATCATAGATCATTTTATCATGTTGTCTAGGTATCATAGGTTATAAACTTTCTGAAAAGGAAGTCGGATAAAAAATTACAAAAGAGGATTGAACTATAGGCTTGAATTGTAGAACATTGTATCGTTGTTGGAGAATTCATCTAGGAGCTCTCGATGTTGCATGCTTTTAGCTGTGGCGGCTAGTGAGAAAAGTCGTCGAGTTGCTTTTGATTCTTGAAAGAAACAAATATAATATCTACAATTAATATGAGGATATACATAATAATGTATGCTCAATGTTTTAAACATTAATATTGCTGGTACGTATTCACTTATTGAATTTTTTATTTTAAAATTTTTTAAACAATATTAGAGTTTCGACAAATAAAAAAAATTGAAAACAATATTGTGGGACTAATAATTTGGGAAAGTTCAAGTATTATTGTACCTTTCAAATGAATTTATGCAAAATTGTTTTGCAATATACTTATAATCTAAGTTATCTTTTATTGAATGTAGATTTGGTGGTTGGGAGGAATGTTGTTATCCTGCCCACTAGAATTCAAATCTCGCTTTCTGACACTAGCTTTTGGGAGCCGATTTTGACTGTGTATTACTTGAATGGATGTATTTCTGGCCATACCTTGATTCTCTGGAATATCAAGTATTAATATTCTTGAATGAAAAAAAAGTTATCTATTTTAAGAAAAGATATGGCAAAGTTTGATTAAAAAATAATGATGAGTAAATTAATTTTAATTTTAATTTTTTTACTTATTTTTTTCATTTTATGGAAAGATTAATGAATATAAGATAAGACAAAGATAAATAATAATTGTGGTTTATATACTTTAAATTCTTTTCGTCAAATGCTAAGATATCAATTTACAAAAATAGGTATAGTCCATTAAAGGTATGAATTCAAACTAGCAAATGAAGGTGATGGGTGCAAGGGCATGCTTGAACAATAACGACCTAAAATTGTAGAAATTAAAACTTTTAAGATTGATTTTAATTTACGAGTCATTGATGATTAATGGAAATCACATCAAACAAATGTTTTAACAAAGTCTAACCTATGTATTTTCGTATGAACAACGAACACTCACGATTATTAAAATCATGCGAATTAATACGAAATTTAAGGAGGAACGATTGTGTTAAAATCATGCCTTCCCGAAAGTTTAACTTAAGGTATTTCCATGTGAATAAAAGTTAACTATAATCATTCTTCGTGAGAATGATCAATATCACTTGGAACCCATTTTGGAACCCATTTTTCAGCCTGTGTCTCTTGTTGATCACTTGGGGAAGTGGATTGATAGCTTTTCAAAGTACAATATCTGCTGTTACATTCCTTTCTTCACTATGTGGGTTTTATGGAATGCTAGGAATAAAACTATCTTCGAGGGATTTAAGTTGTCAGTTCTAGGCATGATTCAACAAGTAAAACACCTCGCACAGAAGTACTGCCCACCTCCTGAAAAGAGGAAAAAGACCAGAATACTGGGTCCGGGACCGAGTCTTTTCTTTCCATGTGGTTTCTTTGATGGCGCATCAGCAAAATGTGGTGGCATTGGGTATTGCTTGCTCCTAAATGAAACACATTCCTTTGAGTTTGCTGTGGGGGTCGATCAAGGCACCAACACTAAAGCAAAACTGGTGGGGCTTTGGGCCCTTCTACTTTCCACCCAATTTGATGGGCATTCCCTCACTCCACATGTTCGGAGACTCCTCAGTTGTCATTAACTGGGCTAAGGGCAAGTCTTCACTGTCACCACCTGAGCATCAATATTGGTGTAGGGAAACTAGGAAGCTATGCACATACTTCCTAGCTTTGTCATTTGACCATATCTACCGCGAACATAATCAGCAAGCTGACCATCTCTCTAAAGCTGCCCTATCTTTGGCTCCGAGTATTGGCAATTACTATGAATTTTATGAGGGTCATTTGACCTCCCATGGCAAGTTTCAACTCTTTTGAGTCGGTGCGGGACTTTTGTGCCCTCTCTTTTATGCACCTTATCTTCATGTTGTGAGTTGGCTCCTTTAGTTTGCTGCTCACACGCTCTTCATGTACACGGTAGATATGGATGGATTGACAGTTATTTCTGATGGGTATATTACCTGCTTCATTGTTGGCTTCAGACTTTCCCCCACAACACTCTTTGAGTTGTGTTTCCTTTGGACGGGCAACAAGACATCTTTGTATTGTGTCCTCTCTGATTGTAGCCCTTCCTGGGCTAGCTATGTAAGATGCCCTTTGATTCTATGAATAGCAAGGACAAGCTTTTTTCTTTCTGAAAAAAAATCATTCTTTGTGAGAATGATATCAAAAGCTCACACGTAATTGTCAAATCACGGTATTTTTTTTTGTGTCAATAAAAAGGTTTAAAACAAATCACGGATGGTTTTTTTAACTTGTTATTTGTTATTTGATGATAAATCAAAGTTACAAAAAACAAACCGTGACGGTGTCCCTCCTTTCTAAAAATACTATTAACATTTCATCTCAACCAATTAATATATATAGCAAAATATCTTGATCCAAATAACATTTCATCTCAACCTATTAATATATAGCAAAATATCTTGATCAAAACAACATTTCATCTTAATCTACTAAATATCTTCATTAAAACATCATGTTGTGATTAAGAGACTCACTGCACAACTATAAAGTCACTCAAAATTCCCCATAGAAGCAAGGTAATAAAATGAAAGTAAAAAATACTACAAGTAGTATGTCCTAATAAAATAGTTGCCCTCTTCAAAATACATAATACGGGCCATAATCAACTAAGTGCTCAAAGGAAAACTCTTCAAAAATGTTGCAACAATCCATTGGCCCAATAGCTCGCTCGGAGAGATCACCCACCTATGAATTTAATTCCCTATAAACATGATCAAAAGAAATATCAAAGAACTCAGAGATCAGTTTATGAATGCTACTCAACTAGTGCTTTAAATGGAGAGTTTATATGTTTTAACCAATTACTTTACCAAGTCTATGGTTACATTTGAGTCACCAAATTTTTTAACATGAATAATACTTTGATGCCTCGCAAACCATAACAAACCCCACAATGCCAAGAATTCTGCCATAATATTGCTTCCCTTGCCTACTTCAATCATCATGCGAATTTGGTGGTAATTTTCTATATTTAGTACCATGCTCACTCCACATACCCCCTCCTTTGATGCTCCGTCAAAGAACCTTGTTGAAATACCTTTAGTATGCTTAGGAAACTTAATGACTCTGTGCTTCTGAATTTTATTGCATGATGCATAATATTTAAGAGCAATCATAATCATGATGCTCACATAATCAACAGAGGGATTTTTATCCTAAAAATGCAGTAACTCCTCTCCTTCCACACCTCCAAATGGTGATCAAAGGAAAGTTTTTAAATTTAACTTTTCACTGCAACCAATTTAAGAAGGAGTCCCTGAAGTTGGGGCTATCCCAATCATCCCTGTGCTTTAATTTTAATTTCAAGTCCATATAGATTCCTCCAAAAAAGTTGCATTGACAAAATAAATGATTAACACTCTCCTCCTCCACAAGGCAAAGAACACATCTAACTGGTCCCACAAATACACACTTAAGTAAATTGTCCCATGATAAGATCCTACTTGCAAAACAAAACCATAGGAAACATTTTATCTTGAGAGGAATTTTCCTCTTCCACAACTTTACAGACCACCGGCTAATGGTGTATAAACCCTTCTACTCAATGATAGCCTCATATGTTTTTTTTTGCATTGAGTTTACCATTGGAACTACCCCAGTCCCAGACAAGTCTATCAACATTCTTGGATAACATAATCCCTGCTCTGTTCAGTGTAAAAACATAGTTGTCCCATTCCTCCTTAACATCATCTGTAAGTCCCAATTCACTAGCTCGAAGCCAATATAATGCAGTTGGTTCCTCCGGTCCTTTCCTCCTAGATTGGGCCAATACATGAATGTTTTTAGCATGTAATTGTGCAATCAATTCTCTAGACAGCTTGTAGTCCTCCTCTAGACCCGCAACTAGATCAATACCCAATAAAAATTGAATAGAAATGCCTACTCCCTAGTTGATCCAACTTCCCATTAAAGGAAAATATTTCAAGATTCCTTTCCAAATGATGGAAGCCATGGGAGAATCTAACCTTGGTTGCTGAATCCAGGCGTTGATCGATATTCTATGTAAGTAATTTTCCTTAATGGTACAACTCCAAAACCCCACATCAAACAAACAACACCATACACTTTTAGCTCGGAGTGCTAGGCTAAACCATTCCAATATTTTGATACCCCAACCACCAAAATGCTTCTGAAGCGCTATTTTTTCCCAAACAGACAGATGCAACTTTGTGCTTTGATGCCCATTAGACCATAAAAATTGAAACATTTTTTAATGGATGTGATTTATCACTATTATAATAACTAAGGTTAGAGAGAACCAGTAAAAATGGAGGCTCTGTAATACCAAGTTAACCAACATCGATCTACCTTCGAGTGATAACCAATGATACGCTCAATTTTTAATTCTCCTATCAACCTTTTGTAGAATCTAATTCCAATACTCCACTCTATACCTATTTTGATTCAAGTAATAACTTAGGTACTTGAAGCTAAGATTGAGTTTCTCCACTCAGTAGGGGAACATAACTCTGATAAACTCATAAATATTTGCTTGTGGACAAATATGGAGAAACATGAACTTTTCCAAATTGACCAACATACTAGTAGCTTTACAAAAGCAGTCAATAATGTATTTTTAAGCCTTCCATTCTGTAACATTCCTCATTCCTAACAAAAGAACATCATCAACAAAGAGTAAGTGAGAGATGTACTTGGATCGAGAGATATTTATACCTCTAATCAACTTGTACTCCTTGGCTTTGCTTATGAGCCTGCTAAGACCCTCAATGACCAATATGAACAAAAAAGGGGAAAATGAGCACCCTTGTCATAGTGCTCAATTGCATCCAAAATAACAGGAAGGGGTTCCATTGATCAAAACAACATAAGTAGTTGAGTTGATGCTGCATGCCATAATACAATTTGTAACCTCGACAGGAAGTCTGATCGGAATACGCATAAACCTGATGAAGGATCAGTCCATACGATCATAAGCTTTCACTCAGTCCATTTATGAAATAAAGGCTTCTAATTGCTTTAATTTCACTAAGTGGAGACCCTTTTGTGCAATCCAAACCACATCCAAAACTTGATTGAAAGCAAGAAAACTTAATTGTTCAAGTGAAATACATTTCTCCAACAACAAGTTCATTCTATAAGAAATTATCTGGCTGATGATTTTATAAACCAGGTTACACAAGGAAATAGGGTTAAAGTCATTAAAGGTCTCGAGCCTGTCCTTTATGGGAATCAAATTAATGAATGTGGAATTAAGGTTCTAAGGAATGAGTTCCTTCTTTTGAGATTCGTTAATGGACGCAAGCAAGTACTGACCCAAAACATCGAAAGAATGAAGGAAGAACTCCACATTCCAACCATTCAGCCCTAGACTCTTGTCCTTCATGAATTTTTTAAACACCTCCATGACCTCCTCTAATTCCACCTTCTTACCAACAATCCTGATCTCTTTAGGAGCGAAGAATTTGGGATACAATTTCAGAACCTTAAGTTGTTCACTTATGTTACTAGAATATTCCTGAGTGTAGATGTTTTTGAAGTCTAGTACTGCTTCCTCTTCTAGTTCTTTTTTATTGTTAAGGGTGGTGCTATCTATAGTCTTGAATTCCTAAATAGAGTTTGTATTCCTTCAATTAGAGGCACATCTCTGAAAAATATGTTGCAATCCCCTTCCTTTATCAGCAACACTATTATTTTGAGCCTCCAAGTAGACTCAATCTGTGCCAATATATTTACTCTGTGGCTTTCTAAGTTAATCAACTCAGTCTTTCTATCAACCGAAAGAGATTTCCATCAACCATGCTATCTAGTTCAACAATCTTATTTTCTGTGTTAACCAACTCCTTTATTTTCGCTTTCTTCTTAGCTTTGTCCCATTTCATTACTTCAATTCTCAACACCCTCAACTTCTTAATCAGGTATTGAAATGGAGATGAACTAGTATGCTCAACAATAGACAACCAACTAGATTTCTCAAAGGAGCATAACTTAGGCTCATCCAACCAAGTATGGTTGAACTTGAAGGGGTAACCTATAAACCTTGATTCATAATCTAGTTTAAGTGCAATGGATTTGTGGTATGATACACCTATCAGAATTGTCCAAGTTCTAGATCTCCCAACCACGGAACTCAATTGCTTCGCCATAAAAAATCGATCAAGTCGTTTGGAAATATCTGCATTGCCAGAGAACTCATTGGACCAAGTTGGAGTCATGGAAGTGGGAATAAAATCAAATAATCCCTCCTTACAAAAAAATGTTATTAAAATATGGATCCATTAGATCACATACTACTTTGGAACCCCACACTTCATCGGAAGACAAGGTCAAGTTCAGATCACCTGTAACAATAAGGGAGGAATTGGTAAAAAGACCAAAGTCCATGACCCTCTCCCAAAAAATATTTATTCTGATATGAGGGCCAATATATTGAGGGCCTCTCCAATCCCTGAACCCGTCCTTCAATCAATATACATGCAATGGTGTAGAAAGAAGATAAATCAACAATTAACTGATTCCAATCCACTAATAAACTACCTGATAATCCATTAGCATACACACCACAACATCTACAGGAAGGACTAAATTTAAGGAAGAAGTCACAAGTGCTATCCCCCATCACCATGGTCTCCTGCAATAAAATAATATCAGGTCCAACCTTGTCTAAAACTCTTTTCAACATAGTTCTTTTGGGAGAATTGCCAAGCCCCCTGATATTGAAATATAATAGAATCATTAAGGAACCCCCTAACGGGGCACACTTTCTCTAAGACCCCAACAACTTCAGTAGATGGAGAATCAAATGATAAGGTAGACACAACATAAAACAAGGACGAAACTTTGGAGTTAACCCACTTGGGCCCCTCCGACTGTTCAATAGAAACCTTTGGCTTATTTTTCTTCTGGGATTTGACATTTTTAAATCTAATCGATGAGATAGGGATGGATTTTCATCCAAAACCATTTCATCAGGATCCCTGACAAAAATATTTAATGGAATTTTAATAGAACCCACAAAAGATTAAGGAGGTGATTTTCGAGAGCCCAGGGTTGGATCCTCTTCTAGTGAAGATGAAGGCAAGCAAAAATTCAAGGTCCCCTATCCATTCCATCAACACCCTTGGACCTGAATTCTGCAACCAGGGAAAAACTAGGAATCATGCCTAACTCGCAAATGAGGGAAGCATAATTATACACCACACGATTCAGAGAGTCAGAAGGAAGATAAAATATCGAAGGAAACATACATTTCAGTGTTGAGGGTTTATTTAATTCAACATTTTCGCCCAATGATTTATAAAGGGACATGGATCCTAACATTTCATTAGTTGTGAGAGATTTAAGCAATAAAGGGAGGAAGTGTGAAACTTACCATGAATTGGTAGGTCTATCCCTCATCCATTAACAGTGGAAACAATACATGTTCTCCAAAATCGATTGACTCCTCAAGCGATGAATAGTCCTCTGTTCCTTCCTCAGAGTCATAAGTGCATGAATCGCTTAAATGTCTCATTTTATGACAAGAAATCACCGAAATGGAACCTTCTAGTAGTCTAGTCTCTGGAAGAAAGTGCCATCCTCCAAATGAACTTCAACATTCTCCAATAATCCCTCTCACATATCAACATCCACCAAAATCCTTAACATTCTTCTGTCACACCAAAAGGGTTGCCTCTTCCACCATGATAAAATTCCCTATGGAATTAGCCAACTCTATGAAGGCCCTAAAGTTTCAACAATGCAGTGGCCAACCTCGAAACATCACCCATAGGTGTCTCCTCTCAAGCTTCTCCTTCCAAGGATTGAACACCAAATGCCATTTGCACAAAACCAATGACCCCNCTAAAGTTTCAACAATGCAG
The DNA here is from genome assembly GCA_001517045.1 of Pseudotsuga menziesii. Lineage (NCBI taxonomy): Eukaryota > Viridiplantae > Streptophyta > Pinopsida > Pinales > Pinaceae > Pseudotsuga > Pseudotsuga menziesii. Next base: position 284,510 of record LPNX010964901.1, on the reverse strand, counting down.
TGGCCAACCTCGAAACATCACCCATAGGTGTCTCCTCTCAAGCTTCTCCTTCCAAGGATTGAACACCAAATGCCATTTGCACAAAACCAATGCCCCCGCCCCTATAACCCTGTATCGAGATTCAATAATTTACTTTCTTTCCTCAGTTACAAAGTGAAAGTATATTTAAGAATTCACCAACACAATAATCCTCAGCACATGTTGGATGAGTAGCTTCCAGAACCGAGTAATCCAGTCCACAATATCGACCTTATTCAAGTTTATGTAGTCAAACTTCCCCAGTAAAGCGTTAGAAGATAGTCCTTGTACCATATCTAATGTAACGCCTTTCCCCAAAATACACAAAGATTAAAATTTCCTCGCTCGTTCGATCTTAATCCTTCTACGAGAGCACACCTTATCCCCTCTTAGAGGATTCTTTCCAGTCAAGTCGACGTGAGGCCTGACACCAGCATGTAGGGTATCAGAGACAACCAAGGAATTATCCCAAAGTATGTGAGTAGTTGATGTTGTATTAACCGTCGAAAGTCTAATACCAACACCCACTTCAAGGTTGTATGGAATATACACAATTTGTGAACAAGGGTTTTCCCAAACCTTGGAACCCTTAAATAGTGAAGAAGGGTAGCCTTTACTGATGATTCTCCAATATTTATCTATTGAACTATTGATATCCAGTTCAATAGCATGAAATTTCCTGACAGGTGTCTGTAGATCCTTAGACATTTTTCGAAACATAGAGATACCCAATGAATCACATGTTGCAATTGATGCGAAAAAACCTGAGACCAAACAAAATAAGGGTAAAAAATCACTCTGGTTACCATAGGACGAGACATAGTCAACCACAGAGTACACTGATAACCACACAAAAATCCCTTAACCCTAAGCTAAAAGGACCGACATAGCAAAAAAAACTAGAGGAAAAAAATTCCCATTTGCTTTATTTGCTTGACTCTAAGTCTCAGTATCGTACATATCATCTAGGGTTTACAACAAATGCCATGGCTAGAGTTTCCATATTCCTGATGCTTTCTCCCCTTCAAGTGCAACTTTTTTCATGTTTGAGTTACACTTTGGGAATTTGAATGTGTATATGAATAAACAAATAATTTTTTGCAATTCTTTTTGAGTGACATGTTGAGCCCTTAAATGGGTCGATAAGATGCTCTTGTTGTTAATCCGCCACTATTCAGAAAATGTTCGGCCACCCTATGTTTTCTCATTGATTTCAAAGAGGCTTTTCGTCGATGTAGCGAGCACTGATATCCAGTTCCATGAACCACATGAAAAAAACCCTTGTTGAAACCATGCCACATTACTTGCTTTTGGTTATATTTTCATTTTAAATCAATAGGAGATTATATGCCTAAATTAGTTTTAAACCTATGCCACATAAGAGGGTGAATCCATGAAGATGGTTAACACATTTTGGCCAAAAGTGACATTGAAAATTTTACTCATTAATTAAATCGAAGCCCTCAAAACTCATATATGCCTTTTAAATTTTGACACGCAACAAAAGAACAAATTGTAGGGAATTATGTTGTCTTTCCACATATATATATTTTTAAAAATAATACAATTATTTAATATGCCAAAATTGCATTTAATGATAGGTTTGTTCTTGTAAATATCATCAAAAGTTACAACTGTGCGTAAAATAATTTAGTGATAACCACATAACTTATCAAATATATATATATATATATATATATATATATATATATATATATATGAACATAATCTACACAAAATTCAGTAAGGTGCATATATATATATATATGATGGAAAACTATATTTTTTAAATCTTTTCAAAACTGATAGTTGAAAATTTTAATTATATTTTGCACACATGTGTGTGGACATAAATTTCTTTTTTACTGGTTACAAAATAAAAAAAATGAAAAATACTCTTCTAAAGAGCATGCGTTGGTCTGTGGTGTAAATCTTTTTGAATTTTGTTTGTTGTGTATTTTTTATGTTGTTGATTTTTCTTTGCGTTGATTCGAAGTCGTTGACATGGTTTTGTAAGTGTAAGTTTCAAAAGGAAAAAAATATCATATGAACTCAGAAACTCGTAAATTATATACCAATGGATAGACAATTTGTTGACGAATCCATTGGTATGAAGTTTGCCATCTAAGGTGCATCCTAGGACAGAGTTTAGGTCCAACAAAAAGAGCATTTTTTAATTATTATGGAAAATGGGGCTAAAATATTGTTTTAAATCCTTCAATCGATCTATTAGCTCGATCAAGCGTTTTAAATTCGTCAATATATCTATTAGCTCAATCAAGGGTTTTAAAACCATCAATTGAGGTTTTACGTGCATTTTTTAAATACCTCAATTGCGGGTTTATGTGTGCGATCGAGCTTTTAACCATAAAGCATTATGTAAAAAAATTAAATTTTGTTAATCTGATCAAAGCCTGTACCGATAAGCCTTAGATTGCTCCTTTACTCAATGGTAGACCTACTATTTTTTTTAAAGCCTTCAGAGGCCTTCGTCAAGGATGTTCGATGTCCCCTTTCTTATATATTTTGATGGCTAAATCCCTCAGCAGAAAACCAATAGCTGAAAAGGAAGTTGGGTTCCTACCGGGCATTAAAATTGCTAGGGGTGTGGACCCTATTAACCATGCTCTTTTTGCTGATGACTCTCTTCTCGTTGGAGGGGCTTCTATCTTGATTGCTCGTGCGTTCAATGTCATCCTTCAAAACTTTTGTTTAAGCTCTAGAGATCTTATAAACAAGAATAAAAGCGTAGTATACGGTTGGAATGTGGATCAGCCGTCTCTACTCCGAATTTCAAATTTCTTAGGCTTCACAAGATTTGCAAAGTGGGATAAGATCAAGTATTTGGGGCTTCCTCTTACTTTAGGCCCGTCTCCCCCGTCTCTTTTGCTAGATGTGTTGGCTAAGTTAAAGGTTAAAATTGTTTCTTGGGGTGGTCATTGGCTTTCTAAGGTCGGGAAATTGGTTTTGATTAAATCTGTCCTCTCATCGTTTCCGATTTTCCAGTCCACTTTACTTCTTGCCCCAAAGTCTATCTTGAATCAGTTTGCAAAATTTTTTAGAGAAAGTTTCTCTGGAATGACGGGTTAAGTGGAAAAAACAAGCTGCATTTGGTGAGATGGGAAGTTCTCAAGCGTCCTATTTCAGTTGGAGGATTACAACTTCGGGATCCAGGTCTGGCTAATTTGGCTATGTCCGGTTAGTTGATTTGGAAGCTTTTTGTGGATCCAAATCATCCAGTTAGCCGTATTTTCAGGATGAAGTATTTGAAAGGAGGCTCTCTAAGAAATATTTCTTGTTCTAATACTCCTTCAAGCTTAGCAATTTGGAATTCATGTAGGAAAGGTTTATAATTTTTCAGTGAAAAACTTTTTAGAGTTCCAGGTAATGGTAAGAGTATTTTAGTCTGGGAGGATCATATCTCCGGCAATATTCCCTTTTCCTCTGTCCCCTAGATTTCGGAGCTAATGGAATGGTAAAAAAATAAAGGTTTATTAAGGTTGGCATACATCTACATCTAGGATAATGAAGGTCATTGGGCAGATTGGAACTTTTCGGATCTCCCAGGCAGTCTCGATTCTCAGTTTTCCTTGCTGCTCCCTCTTCTCTCTGGTTTAGCTCCAGTTCATCGTTCCCATCAAGATCAGTGGGGCTGGGGTCACGATGGGTATTATTCAGCAACCAATGCATATCAAGGTATGCAGCCGATCCATTTGTCTTCCCTCTCTGCATCGATTTGGCATTCTGTCTGGCAGGCTCCCTATATGCCGAAGGTAAACTTTTCTATTTGGTTGATTTTGAAGAATAAGACGCTTACTGGAGAAAATCTCCTAAAGCGCGGGTTCCATGGATGCTTCCATTGTCCATTTTGTAATTCTGCCTCTGAGACTACCGACCACCTTTTGGTTGATCGTGAATTCTCTCAGATCGCTTGGGCATTGGTCCTCTTGGGAGTTCAGATTATGTTTTAACATTATATTTCTGTCAAATATTTGTATACTGCCTGGCACAATTGTTGTCTAACTAAAAATCATGCCATATTCCACAAGAATTGGCATTTGATCCTGAAGTATACTCTTTGGTCGTTATGGTTGGCCAGGAATGATTGCGTTTTCAAAAATCAACGTGTTCATTCTCAAACTGTTGCTGCAAAATCTCTTGCGTGGATAGCTGAATCCATCGGTAGCTTGCCTTCCTCTTTGCCATCCTCTCTTCGGTCAGTGCCTCGTTTAGATGTTGGAAAAGTGTTGTCTAAACTTGACTTGATTCCTTCATGGCGGATTCGAGGGGGTTTATATGAATTTAATCTAAATTAGTCGAAGTCATCTATAGATGTTATTTTTTTCGATGGTGCTTCAAAAGGGAATCCCGGGATTTTCGGTGCCAGTGGTCTAATTATTTCTCCGGACAGAATGCTCTCTATCAATTTTTGTTGGGGACTTGGCACATTGTCCAATAATCAGGCTGAATTTTATAGTTTTCTTATGGCTATATAGTTGGCTAAGAAGAATGGATTTTTATTAGTTCAAATATATGGCGACTCCGCGATTTTGATAAAAGCTCTTAATTCTTTGGATAATCCTAGTAATTTTGCCTTGAAAATAATTCTTCAGAGAATTAGGAGTATTTGGAATATTTTGTTAAGTTTGAATCATTCCACATTCTTCGGGAATTAAATAATTCAGTAGATGTCCTTGCAAACAAGGCTTGTCTCCTTCCTCAAGGATTTCTTAGCATCAACATGGAACCCAGTCACTTTCATTCTATTCCGTAAATGGAACTTGTGATCAGGTTCATGGATGGCCTATCTCTTTCAAAAATGTAATAATCTGGCTTTGGCCATTACAATTTTGTTAAAATAGGTTGATTGGCATTTGCCAAAATAGACCTTCTTTTCTTCTCAATAAAACTAACCACTTTTGTTCAAAAAAAATAAAATAATTTTTATACGGAAAAAAAATAATTATTAATTCAAATACCTCAATCAAGCTTTTAGTTCAATCAAGGTATTTGAATTAATAGTTTTTTTGTTATAAAAAATTACTTACATAAATAACAAAACACCTAGAGGGATACAATTTATTGAGGTATAAATTTTTGTTATCTTACAACTAAAAAAGTTTACAGCTAAAGAATTTTGATCCCTTGTTTTCCGCATATAATTGCGTGAATACTCTTCGTATATTGAAATTATTCTGTTAATGGAATATATTTTTCATTTGTGTGGAGATTATATAATATAAATATATAAAAAAAGACATGACTTTTTAGTTTAGGAAATGACTTTTTATTTTTTTGGTTTAGGCCCACGTTATTTTTTTTATATTATGTTAGGAATGTTAGGATTGCATCTCTCCCATACTAGGTTGTAGAGCACCTCACTACTCTCAGTGCAAAAATTACTTACGTAAAAAAACTATGTTTAGTTATATCGCAATATAGATATAATATATAAAGAGCAGAAAAGATAATAGAAACTAAGAGTAATTTGTAGGTTGATATGTCTATAAACAAGAAAGAATTTATAATCATCAAGGTGAGCATGAACACTTTCTATTAGACAATACATTCCACTAACTTATGCGACACTAAGCTTAGATGTCAAAGCCATGTCCCCATGATTTAGGATTGCTCTTTGTTTTCTAATCTAACATGATTGTCAAGTGCTAGCTTCAAGTTTCATAAGCCCCTTGAGAAAATGAGAAAGAATTCATAACAATAGTTGAGAAAGGTTTGGATTGTCAGATGTGACATAAGTGAAACATAATATTGTAGAATATAAGATAATGGTAGTTGTCCATTAATGTCAGCGGAAGTACATAGGCTAGCGAACCTCCTTGTTGATCCAAAATTGATCGTTATATAATTTATCATCCATTTTGGTACGTTTTAGGTGGAAAAATCGGAGGTATTGGATTTTTAGGGCCCTCTTTAGGGGTAGGTTCTACATAGGTTATTAGGGGTCTAGAAAAATCTTAAGTCTATTTTAGGAATTAATGAACATTTTTTGGGGTTAATATTTTTATTATTAGATATCCTAGCTTCTTGATGTAGCTCTACATTGATAACTTTCAATGGTGTGAATATCACCACAGTTAAAGATCATACGCGAAAGTAATGGTCCTACAAGTTGACCTATCATATTCATCAACACCATCATATTGATTACATGCCACATCACTCCTCATTACTCACATGTGTGGATCTAGTCAAACATTGACTTTTAAGAATATTCCAGAGGTTCCAAAACCCTAACCCTTATTGGAAGTTGAGCAATTAAAAAACCCTAACCTTAACCCTAGACGACTATTAAGCCATGTTAAGTATCGGTCCACTAGGAAAGGAAGGGGTTCCATTCTCATTGTATTGTTTTATTGTTCCATAGTTAAGCATAGCATCTATGAGTGGGATATTGAAGAATAACAGAGGAAGTAGAAGATATTGTATCAACCATCCATGCCATAGTGTCCATGTAAACTCCAGAGTGAGTGCAATTTCTTTGTATTTACATTTCATAATTGAGAAGAGTGCACGGATATGCCTCACCTTCTAGTTGGTTTTTCATGTATTGGGTTTTCCCATATGGTATATCTTGTGTTCAATATGTGGACAATGTGTTATTTTATTAGCTTCTTTCATTTAAATTTTAGTTTATTTCAATATATTTTGCACTAAGCTAGTAATATTAATTTTGAAATCTAAATTAAAACACTACATGATAAGGGATTTCAAAATAGTATAATATTTGTTGTGAAAAATTGTTCCAATGGAACATCTATGGCAATTTAGAAATCACATTGGTATCGAAGCAAATTTCTTTCAAGCTTTTGTAGGAAGTTGTAAGCTCCAATAATTGGCATAAAGTATCAAAACCATGGACATGATGAATGAGTACATTAACAATCCATGGGATGAATTAAAGGAGATATTTTCAAAGTTGGAAGCACAAGTCATTAACATCTCTTGCAACATTGACTTTATCATGGTATCTCTAGAGAGATAGGGAGAGAGAGAGAGAGAGATGATCCATTGACTTGATTCAAAGGATAGAGAGAGATGATCCATTGAATTGATTCAAAGGATGCCCCAATTACAAGTTTATTAAAGTGTTCATAACATAGGAGAAGATAAACATATTTCAGTTTCCTAACTAAGGTATGGTAAAGTCACACATAGATGCTTTGGCTAGAGGATGATCCCTTCGTAACAAAGTGGGAGGTGTTTAAAATCCTCAGCAAGTCATATTTCTACCCTATTGGGTATGAAAAGGACTAGTGGATCTATTGGCATTACTTCCAGTAAAAGAAAAGGTAGAGTTTGCAGAACTAAACCACATAGTTCATAAAAAAGACCATTATGTTGGGACATATCTCTCCAAAAACCTCAGATATGCTCCTCAAGTATCTAGTTGGTCCACATAGTCATTTATAGAGGCAAGTGATGCTCTTTAAACCTAATATAATTGACTAGGCATGTGTCTAATAACATGATGTTTGGAGAATATGGGTAAAAATAAAGAACAAATAAGTGCTTCTATGTAGAAAGTGTGATAAACTAATTTTTCTAATTAAGTTTTCTTTCTTTTTCTAATTTTATGTAAGAATGTTATATTATTTTTATGACATTTTTTACTATTTGAAATATATATATATATATATAAAAGAATAAAGAATTAGATGATTCAAGCTTCTGTAGTTATCTAAATTGTCCATGACCTTTTGGATTTTTCACCGTGTTAAGAAACTATTTCTCATGATGGTTCCTCCTGAGAATTCTCATTGCTTCTGATTCCCCGAGGATGAGGACCTGGTTCTTGCTTGAAACATTGGTTTCAATTTCTCAATGTAATGAAAAATCCAAAAGATCATGGACAAGAATCAAGAAATACATAAACTATTAATTGTAAACTCAACACCACTATAAATAATTTAAATGATCTTTTTCATCATTAAATCAACCATAATACAAAAACACAACAATGTATATTTATATATATGAAGCTTATTTATTACACATGCGATCATTGGTCTCTTGGAGGGAATTGACTCACTCAGACAAAAATGAAACCTTGTGGTTGCTTACCATGTCATGTCAACTCTTGCGCTCACCTTGACCTCATGTACGTGGTAACCCCCACATGTGCTTGCATGGACAAAATCCCCTCTCCCAACCTACACTCTCTTCCTAGTGAAACTCCTCCAATGTCCCTCTAACCAAAATGAAACATACTAAAATAACATATAAGGGTCAAATATTAAGGAGTAATGGCTTTTTAGATTTACATCTTAACTTATCATTACAAGAAAACTAATTTTCTTTAAATCTTTTACGTAATTTTATTTTTTATTCTTTTATTTATTTATTTTTCATTCAGGAAATCGGTCCATGACATTCTCCCCTCCTTGAATTGATTATGTCCTCATCGTCCTTGATTCCATCTCCATTGAAAATTTAGTATGAGATATCTTTTAGAAAAAAATAAATATATTGTAAAAATATTCAACCTCTTTTTTCTTTCAAACATCATCATGAAAATCATAGATCAATAAACATCAATAAGTTAGTATAAGATCGAACAAAATCTAATAATAAAACACGTTATATTCCAAAGGTGAATATGGAGTGGTATCATTTCTTGTTGTGAAGTTGAAACATGTAAGCTTGAATAACATTATCACAACTATACATAATTAAATATTATGTTTTACCTTAGTTAACATAAAATCTAATTATAAGATCAGTTCATAAATATGCACAGTGTGACATGAGATATATGTAAAAACTCTTATGTTAAAATGGTATAATACAAGTTTCTATCACTATAAATATTGTGACAAATATTTCTTATTTAAAACCTCCTAACCCACTATTGTACTTTTGTAATAAAATACTATTAAATTCGTTATTACTCAATAGAACTTAAATTTAAATTCGTTATTCATTATTACATAAATCCATATATCCGTATATGATCTGAAATTGGAATTTTGTATAACCTTGACATGGTTTAGAAGTTGGAAAATAAATTTATATTTTACAATTGGAAAAGAATTAGCTCATAGCAAGAGACTAAGGACTTATTCTTAAACTATATATTTAGGTCATGACTGAATATCTACAACTTAATCATATATTCAAGCATAAATTAAGGGTCTATACGTCACAACTAAATACCTAGATGTTATAAACATGGTGTATTTAAGAATGTACATAGATGTTATAAACATGGTGTATTTAAGAATGTACATAGATACTTTACATGTATTAGCCATGTTTAAGATTTGTGATGAATTTATATTGACGAAGTAATGGTTTGCATAATTCTATAGGTCTAAAATCCATACATGTTTTAAGTTGCATGTGTCATTTGAAATTTCATTTTTAAAAAAGAACATTAACCTATACAAGATGATATTACCTTGGTTTTAGACGCAACTTGATACTCAGAGTGAATATTCATTGATGTTCTATTATAAACTGTTTTCATACATTGTTGACTTATATTATTTGTCTTAGTTCATTAGTAGATTTAAAATATGCAAAGGCTATTGTTATTGTTATTGAACATGAAATAAGACTAGCGAAAGTAAGCTTGAATATTTTGAGATTACATCACTAAATGCAATTCAATGTTATTTCCACTATTATTGATTTACATAGCCCAAAACTTGCACTTTGTTGTACTATGATGAATACATGAGCTTGGACTTTTCTAAATAAAAACTTGACCATAATACTATGTAATTGTTATCTAATAAATCATAAATACTTTTAATATATAAACTCATATTTAAGTGATTTGTGATTGCGCCTAGAGGCGCCAGTATGAGGGAGATCTTGTAACGTTTGTCCATAATAATATGTCGGCCAAAGATAATATTGCCGAGTATGAGGGAGATGTTGTAACCTTTGTAGTGATCTTGTAACGTTCGTCTATATTATGTGGACTATTAATATGAGGGAGATCTTGTAATATTTGTCTAATCTTATATAACCGAAATCTTGTAAAGTTTTTGGAATCATAATTTATAAAGTTTACAACAAAATAAAAAATATTGTGTCGTCTTCCCTTCACTCTACCGCGACCTCCAGTATACTGAGTTGGGTTGATTGTTCTTTTCAGTTTTTCCCTGGCCATTCTCGTAAAACTTGCATTATGCAGTTTGGCGAGTGGCGCTGAATATTATTAGTATACATTGTATGTTGTTTATAAGTTTTTTTTTCTTTTCATTATTTATATACTCAGTTTGTATTAAATATCAGTATTACATTGACAGGTTATTATATACCTTCGCTAGCCCAGATGCCTTTTGAGCTTCAGTGGTATAGTAAAGTTATGAGCTTCAATGGTATAGGAATAGAAACATTCACTGAAAGGAAGGAATATTTTAACAGAAAAAACAAGCTTATTTTATACATAAAGATGCTTTCACAAATATTAAAAAATTTGGAAAATAAATCATATCTCACAGGGACTGGCTATTCCTCCTTTGTTTATTTTAGATTTAAAAGTTTTGAGTTTTGTTTTTATATATACAAGTTTTGAGTTTTGCTTTTTTAAGCGTGTAACTTTAATGGATATTGACTTGAAAAAACATAAAAAAAAATGGTTTATATTATTCTGGATGGATTAGAGAATCCAATGCCTTGATATATGTACTTGAATGTTCAAAGATTTTGATTTTTAAATTATTTTTTATTATATTTAAATCTTAAATTTATAAAAATTAAAATTAGTTTTGATTGTGTAGTAAGATTTTTTTTGGTTAGCACTTTGTTGAGTAAAAAAACTAGGTTAAGGTTTACAACTCATAGAAGTAGAAATGTATCAATTTAAGAAACATTAGCCATTTAGGAACCATTAGCCAAATATTTGAGATGACATGTCAATTACCATTTATAATAATAATCAACAATATCTATATCACTACCAATCTAAAAAGTAAATTATGATAAATTTTATTATTTAAAAAAAATTAAATTTTTATTTATTTCCTCTAAAAACTCCAATTCCACAAGAATAATTTTCCAATTTGTATCCAAGTTCCACAATGTTCATAAAATTAATGTCTAACCATGGACAATTTTATTATTGAAATTTAATATCGAAATTCAAGCTAAAAATACATTTCTTCTTTTGATGTTTACATTGACATTCCCATTTCAATACATGAAAAAGCAATGGACTCAGTAAATAATTTCACTCAGTGGCCATTTTTGGCTTTTTGTGCTTGGAAGTTTCTTCATTTGGAGAGGGTTGTGAATTAATGGTACTCGAGATTAAGTAATTTAGAATTAGAGAGAGGGTTTTGTAAATTTGTGAAGCACCAAAAACTTGAATTAATCTCATTGTTTGACTCTCTGTTTTAGGATTTGGTATGGAATAATCCAAGAATTAGTAGAGGTGAAAACTGGTTGTTTTTAAGCTCGGTTTGGGTCTTGCCATAAATTGTAGACTTAGAAACATGAGATTGGGGCAATTTGGCTGCTTCAATAGGCAGATTGTGTGATCTGAGGATATGGAGCAGTATGCATGGATAGTGGAAAACAGGAATCAATGCAAGAGATGGGACAACTTTTGCAAAAATGTGAAATTTATATTCAAAGGTTGCAACATTTTTGCCTCCGAAATTTCTTGGTTTTTTAATCCAGAATTTGAGATGTCCTGGAAGGATATGTGAATGGAAACACTTAAAGTGGCTGCAAAATAGAGTAGAAAATGTTGGATAACTCCATGATGAGCTAGAGCTATTGAGTCAAGCTCTGTATCGAAGGTAGATGAGAAATGGAAGAAATTTATTGGGAGAGGGGACTTGCCACCTGGTAGAGAAGATGGAAGAAAATTACCTGGTAGTTGCGTTACTTTGGATAGTCACCTATCCCAATTTCCTCTACCAAATATTGGCTTTAGGCATTCTATAACCTGTGCAACCTCCCAAGTTTTGGGGCAACTTGAAATGTGTGATAGTCAACTAGGTTTATCATGGACAAGAGGTCAAGGTGTTAGAAAATCAGTTAATGTCGATCGAAAATTCGATCGAATGTGACAGATTTGTGAGATTCTTCCTTCAAAGTTGATCAAACTCCAGTTTTGTGTCACCACCCACGACTGGAACTAGCCTAGATCCAAATCCTAGGCTCTATCAAGCGTCGAGAGGGATCAAATCTCCCAAGGTGCAAACCTCTTCTCAGGTATTGCAAAGGAATTATTCGACGAGAGGTTTGCACGTCAGGAGATTTGATCTCTCTCGACGCTTGATAAAGCATAGGATTTGGATCTAGGCTAGTTATTCTTAAAATAACATTTTTTCATATAATCGATTTATATAAAGTATATATATATATAATTTACATACACTCTTCTGTCATTTATTTTTTCTCAATATAATCTACATTTTTTAATATATCAATTAATAAAAATAAAATATTAAAATAACATTTAAAATAAATAAATAAATAAACTACAAATCTAACTTGGTAGATTCAAATATAAATATAAATATCAATAATCATAAGATTCATATAATTAATTTTTTATTTCTCAAGCTCAAGCGAATATTTTAATTAAAATAATTATTTTAAAATAGAATTTCTTTTAAAAGAAATTTTAAAATAAAATTATAATTATATATATACAAGTCTTTTAAAATAAAATAATAATTATATATATAAAAGTTTGAGTGAAACAAAACTGTATATATTATCGACATATCATTTGTTAAATCCAAAGTAAATTTGTAAAAGTTGTTCGCTTCACATAGGAAAAAACTATATTTCTTAAGTATATGTCAAGGTGGTTAAAAAAGTAAACACCACAGTAGCTGTTGTACTAGCCAGGAAAGGAAGATAATGCGGATTGAAAGGGAAAATCTTTATATTCCTTTCTTACTCTGAATAATTTTATTTAGTCAAGTATCATTTCTTCCTTTTGATCGATGTTTACTTTTAGATTGCTGGTTAATATATATTTGGTTGTGCAGCATGAAAGTTATTTGATGCATGTGTCCATCGCCATTACATTTGTGCTCCCTAGTTCGCTAATGTACTCATTTATGAGCACAGATTGAGATGCCACTGCCTTCTTGACGACGAATATTCTGCCATCCCAGCTCACCAGTCTCACCATATCATTGCATTCCTCCTCCTCCACCATATTCTGCTCCTCTCGGCCATTGACTTTGGCGCAGTTGCAGAAGACGATGAGAGGAAGATGCAACGTCACAGTGAGTTCGGTGAGCGGGGACTGCGACGTACATCTGCTTATAAAGATGATTGCTATTGAATCTTGAAAATATACAGATTTTTAATTCTGGAAAATCTTTTGGTATTCCCTGGATCTTGAAAATCCTTTTGGTGTTCCCTGAGTGCTGTTTTGATGATGGCAAGCTTGCACAAAAATAATATGCTTCCAGCGTTACTTTTCCAGAATTATTTGTATGCCGATCTTCAAAATAGTTCATTTTTATGCTGTGTTGTATTTCTTTATAGTAAGCACAAGCATAAATTGAAAGGCTTAAATGTGAACTGTAGTTCCAATTTAATTACGCAGCGTTATTCAATGACATAAGAATCACTTGAAATAATAATAAAAATTTGTAGGAGTCGGCTTTCGAACCGACCATTTGCACTGATCGGACGACCGCGCTGGCGTGAGCGGTCACGTCCGACAACCGCGGTCCTCCGATGGGTGCAAATGGTTGGTTCGAAAGTAAAAACTCGTATAGTACATTTTCCTTAATAATAATAAAAATTCGTATAGTATATTTTCCATAATAATTAAGCCAATGGCTTCACCTGAATCTTGAAATGAATTAAAAGAATTGTTCTTAATTGCTACGTTTATTGTTCTTCCACCTATATATGATGCATTCACCTTGGCGCCATAGTTTAAAAGGAATTGCAGGACTTCCAAAGTCTTATTAACATGCAGGCCCCTCCAGAACTATTTAGCCTACCTCTTTGCTTCAAAGTTTATAGCAACATTTGACTGTAATTTTGTAAGAAGAATTTGCGAAATATTATCACCAAAGAAAGTACCGTATTTGCAAGCCAGATAAATAAATAAATAAAACTATTTGCACAAAGCCAACAGGATGGGGTTACACGCACTTGCGCACTTTCCTCTCTGCACGAGGTCATGAGGTGGGGCCTTGGATGGTCGCCTGGATGGTGCTCTATGCAGGCTCTCCTCCAAAAATGCCAGTGTTTAATACCAAAAACAAAAAAACAACGACCTTAGTTCGCTGTACAACTGTTAGTTTCTTATGAATCTTGATGATCAGCGACTTAAAGTCTAAATCCCAACACTATGAGATATATAGATCCGTTACTTGAAGTCCAAATCCGAATAATATGAGATATACACTTATGGACATGATTAAACTAAAACATTGCCATGTGATAGATTTTTAGGGTTTTTCCCCCCAAAAAATTACTTTAGCAACATTCAGGACACCTATAAGTGAATATGCTATGCTAATTGCAAAACCATAATATTATGCTCTTTTTCGGTCAACCATGCACATTTTTAACCATGTAATCATTGCTCTGTGACAGCCTGCCATACAAGCGTGCCATACAAGATTTTGGTTTTCAAAGTAAATGTAAACAAACTATGAATTGACAATTAGATAATAACAAGGTATTAATTGACAATTAGAGCTCTTAATTATTTGAGTTGTCAACACGTTACATGTGTGTTCTCTATGAAAGTCAGTTTAAGCTATCGATTAACAACTGTAGCTATCGCACTTAAAAATTTGAGCCACCTGTGATCCATGCAGGTTGATTCCGATGTATGCAATATGCAGCGGAAACTATCTTTGGGCACCTTTATTTTGCATTATCAACAATTTATCTGCAATTTCAACATTTTCAGCAGGAAGATTCAACAATTCCAGTAGTAAGATTTTAGCTGGAAAAATATTAGAAAAAACTCAAAATTTACTGTGAATTCTAACGTTATATGATTGAGGGTAGGACAAGCGAACTCAACAGGAAATTTGAGGAGTTTATTGTTAAATTCCAGCGGGAAATGCGCCTCCTAGGGCCAGCTATCGTTAATCCCTTTGGAGCTGAACTAGTGTTTCAGCGGTGTCCATTTTGTAAGAATTTGCAGTTAATGTTTGCAGGTCTCCGCAACTACTGTTACATAACAGCTTGTAAATGTACTACGGATCTCTTCTATTTTCATTTACTGATCTCTTCTATTTTCATTTTCTGTACATCTAGAGACTTCGAAATCCTGTGTGAATAGAGTCGTTCTCAATGCTCCTCCCTCTCTTACAGTGTCCGTGGCTTGTGTGAATATTGTGCTTGGATTTGGGGGGAGAGACGGTTCTTCCAATAATCCCAATGAATGCACGGTCATGAGACCTAGCCCTCTTGTGCATTTTGGGTGCGAGTACATGAGACCTAGCCCTCTTGTGCATTTCTTGTGCGAGTACATGCGTGTGCTACTGCTCTTGAGACCTAGCCCTCTTGTGCATTTTGCGTGCCAGTACATGCATGTGCTACTGCTCCTAAAATTCGTGTCTATCAATGCATCTAAGAAACACTCATCATGGCATATTCCATATGAGAGAAAGAAAACTTGAAAATTCCTGCATGCCTTGTTGCAGTTCAAACAATGTTTAAGAATTCATCCGTGTCTTGGTGCCATGATTCCTATGCATAGAAGGTTCATGCATCATTCTCTCTAAGTTGTTATCCATATGGTCTATGCGCTCTCTCTGTTGAGGTATTCTTTTTCTCTGTTCTTAGCAGCCTGGCAGTTTTGTAGTAGGCGTGTTTGCTGGTCGTTGCTAGTGTTCATTGTGTGGTGCATTCGGTGTGGCATTCCAACCCTCTGCAAGATTCACTTGACCTTTAGAAGCCAACTGATTAATGTAAGGCAACTACCAACTGTTGTGTGTAGGTGGATAGGTGGAGAAATTGCCTTAGGAAATAGAAAAGACTTCCCTGAAGATTTGAGGGGGTAGGGTACCTATCTGTAATTTCAACCATTTATTTGTATTTTCAACAATTTCTGCAATAGGATTCAACAATTTCAGCAGTAGGATTTTTCAATTTCAGTTTGGAAAAATCATAGAAAAAAACTAGCTTACCAGTGAAGTATAATTTAATACAAGATATTTGATGCTGGTATACTTGAAGTTTGCAATAGTTTTGTTGCACCAAGATAAGTGATTATCGGTTTGTTTCTTGGAGCATTGTAGGATTTTTTTATACAACTTGGTGCTCACTGTATTGGTAGAATATCTGAAAGTAATGCAAACAATTACAACAATTGGGATTCACTGTATTGGTAGAATATCTGAAAGTAATGCAAACAATTACAACAATTGGGAGAAAAATTCCACAAAATTGAAGGGGAGTTCATTTGGAAGACTGAAGGGGTTCCTTGCAAACTTTGGCAAAGACCTTGTGCTGCGAACTTTGGCAAAGATGGCAAAGACCTTGTACTGATAGTGGCCAAGGATAGAGGCCAAAGCGGCGTGTCAAACCCAACATTTATAGGTTAGAAAAAATGATCCCAAAGTCATTTAGTTAATGTGAATTGCATAAGAGAAAATAGCTCCAATTGCTATAGACTTTTGGCCACAATAAATATACTTGAAAATAAATAGCATATTTTGCATCTTGCCACAACAAAACAACTAAAGCAATTAGCTTCTTATAGCATATTTTGCATCTTGCCACAACAAAACAACTAAAGCAATTAGCTTCTTACAGGATGATGTATTTACTACACACAAAGATCTTAGTTAAAGGGATGCTTACTCATTTTTAGACATAAATATAATGGTAACCAGGTATGGCCTTCTGTCCTGTTTCTTCATTCTAGGTATAGCTTACACTTTGAAAAAAATAAATTGTAGGTATGGTATTCCTATCACTCAACTATTCAAGTGCCATTGAAAAAAATAAATTGTAGGTATGGTATTCCTATCACTCAACTATTCAAGTGCCATGCATTGGACATGAAGAAACTGCACCAGTGCTTAGCAGCATTGTGTTGGAAGAGACATGAAAAAACTGAGATCATGCAACAACATTTGCATCAGAGGGATGCATATTATTGTTGTCTTGTTCAGACCGCCTGGTGCACAATCTATCGACAACTCAAAAATTAAGCAATTGAGCCTGGTCTTGACATTTGGATGATTTTGTTTTTCTAAGAAGGGCGGTGAGGCGGTTGTATGAATAGCCACGCTGATCAACAATAGTGTAATTTAATTTGTGTCCAAGTTTAACATTTAATTTTATGAAGTAATGTTAACGTGAAGTTAGCATTAATCTATTTTTGTGAACATATAAAATACATTTCATAAATAGATATGAGCTTCCTAACTTGAAACATAGGAAATGTTAAATTGAGTTCTGCCTAGCCTCGGGATGAGGCCAAATAAGAGTAAGAATTCTTTGATTGGACAAAACAAAGGTGAGGTATGTAAACTTGCAGAAACTTTGGATTGGATAAAAAGTAATATAAGCTTGGGTTTTTGTGCAAATGAATAGCAAAAACTTTTGATAAAAGGTAATGTACATGTTATCCCTAAAGTTGGACCTAGACTACGGGATCCAAGCTTAAGGAAATCTTTAAGTCTGATAAAGACCAAATCAAAATAAAATCATACCAAAATACAGACAAAAATAAGACTTGAGGCTAGTATCATAGGTTTGTACAGTTTTCAGGAATAAAATCACAATACAATTTATGTATATACAGCTGGTATATATCACAGACTATTAAATACAATTATTCACGGAAAAGATCAAAGTGTTCAACAAGTTGGTGAGACAATAATGGCTGAGATGGCATATATGAGTCTTTTCAAATAGCATAACATGCAAAACAATACTTCATGCAAAGGATTCTATGATCCTGCAATATAAAGTGTAACTACTATTGTTTATCAAATAAAAGATAACTGTTATCTTCAATGAGAATTACAACATGGATTATTAATGACCACAGAAGCAAAAGAATCATCAAAGACAACAATTCATAAAATACAATGGCAAAACATCATTATATCACTTTCATAAATAGAACCTGTGAAGCTGTAAAGAGCTTATGCTAAGTGAAATCTGGTTCAGTACACATCCAGCATAGTCCCAAAGCTACCAAGCAACCAACCCCCTGCAGTACCCTTCTGCATTCTCCAGCCCCTAGCTGGGACTTCTCCTCCCATCTCCTAGACTTACACTGATTAAATAGTTTTTAGAAACAAAACAGATTTGTTTTAGATCCTACATTCTTGCTAACTGATCCTAAGATCTTGCTATGAATCATCCCTTAAGTC
>LPNX010964901.1:247315-264560 GCA_001517045.1 Pseudotsuga menziesii | reverse complement strand
CTATTAGAAATCAATATGCAGGCAACTCACAATATGTTGCCAGTTTGTAAAAATTCATCCTGTAACACATACTCTTTTGCACATTCATGGGTTCTTAGTTGATGAAAGGAAATTTTAATGACTTTAGGCAACCAAGGGAATCATAAAGGCAAGCAATCAATCATAAAACATAAAACAAAATCAAAATTAAAACAATAAAAACCAAGGATAATCAAAAATGTAAAAATAAACAGGTGAAAAAAAAAAAAAAAAACCTAGAGATAACAGTACACTTAGTTTTTTGTGCAAACTAATAGCAAATGATGACAAGCTGTTTCATAGAGTACCTGCTTTCCGTGGGCAGGGACTAATAAGTAAATGGGATCCAAGTGACTTGTCCCTCATAATAAAAATACCAAAAAAGGAACATCAATTCAACAATTACATTGAATTCACTCCAAAGGTGCCACTCCATAAGGACAACCTATATCACATCCAAAAAAAGCTTAGAAGATATCATCTAACCCCAATAGTGCTAGATATGAAGTAAAAAACCTCAAAAATATCAATGTGTCCAATCCTGTGGCAATTGAATAAGAAGGACTGCTCATATGAACAAAAGAAACTATAGTTGACTATCTGATTATATGGAAAAAAGAACAATGATGAAGCTGGTATAAAGAGCCTCCATAAATGTAAATCCTACAATAGAGAAATTGGTCGCCAAAGGAACAAATATGCCCAATGGATCTGAAATTTTCTAGAAGACCGATCTGATAAAGCTTAGGGAACCTGTTGATTCCCCCTTCGAGGACTAATAATGTCATGGAAAATATGAAGTTCCCATCAAATCCAACCATGAGAGGATGTTGCCGCCTTTCACACACCTAGGAGTTAAGCGCAACATAAATATTCAAGCTTCTAGGTGTGTCCTTCAGGGCAAGTCTCGAGTCAAGTACTGCCACTTGATCTTGACTCCTTCGTTTAGGAAAAATTCTTAACGAAGCCAAGGGGGTGGTCCCTAAGAAAGAGTTTAACTAAGGATCTTGTGTTTTAGTCGTTAATGATGGAAGTAAGTTTTTTAGAAGTTTTTGAAGTAAAATACCGAGATAAGATTGTTGCAAATATAAATGAATATTTCACTAGCATATAACATCAACACATAAAGATTAGCAATAATAAAAAAAACCGATGATAAACGCAAGTAAAATTTTGTAGAATTAGATTAGTCCCAATGGAGTCAAAATAAATAAATGATGTTGTTGAAAAATAAAATGTATTGCAATGTGCCTTGGTTAGTTTTAATTATTAAAAAATGAGTTGAGATACGGGAATATGATTCTCGATATATTGCAAAGTACTGAGAATATGTCTGGAATATGATGAAGGTAGTTCCTCACTCAGAAATGTGAGCTAAATTGGAGTCTTTGAGAGGTGTGCAATACTACACCAACAAGAGTGTAGCCTGACGGTATCTTGAGGTCACTATTCAGTGATTCCCGCTTCCTTTGAAGAATCCCCCTATGACTATAAATGTAGTTACGCCGGTTTTTTGTAATGTTCTTGGGAGTTGCTTTTATTAATGGATTGTTAAATTAATGTGTAGAATTAGAAAATGCCGCAAATCGCTTTTGATTCCCTAATGACTAGGAAAATCCCGTAGAGGGAAAGAGCATACACGAGGTTTACGACAAAATGTTTATTCCAATGAAAGAAAGAGAATAGTTTGTAAAAGAAATAAATTAATGACAAATTAAAACCGCAAACTAGTGTCACTTTCTGATCATCCACCAATAATCAACAAAACCTTTGGTTGGTGGTGAGAGCATACTTTGTGGCAATGAGTTGGTATGAAATTATTAATTTATTATAAGATGATATCAAAGAAAATTAATAAACGTGTTCATCCTTTCTAAAATGTTGATTGTGTGCATGTGTTAGTTAGTAAGAAACAAACCAAAAAGGACACCGTGAATCCCCCCAAGGGAGATGGAGTGTGGGTGCTGTGTAGCCCACTTGCTTTCTTTATTACTGAAATTTACAATGTGATGAAAATCTGAAGTAAAATTCACTTCTATCCAAAAAAGGAACGAAAGGCTTACAATTTTGCAGGGAGAGAAAATGAATGAAGAAAGGGGATGAAGGAAGGACTTTTTGGTGTCCTGGGTGACCCGAAACTTGATTTTTGAGCAGTTTGTCCTTCTCCTTTTCTTAAAACCTATTAAAAAACAATGGGAAAAAGATGTTAGAATGTCACAAATAAGTCAAAACAAAATACATAATTTACACTACTCAAAATGTTCGAAAATTGTGAATTTTCTTATTGAAAATGACACTTTATGAAACTAATTCAGATCTAGTTCAAGATGAAAATTTTAAAAGGAACTTAGATTTGATATATATGCATAATTAAAATCATATTTCAAATATCATATTGATGTATATAATTTTTACTAAGCATAGAGAAACAGTAACCAAGAAAAAGATTGAATTTTTAAAAAAGGAGAGAGAAATCCTTAAGCCCGTGCTTGAATGGAATGAGGGAGAGAGGGATATGAAAAAAAAATGTTAAACATAACAAAATTGATTTTTTAGAAAAGAGTGGATGCAACTTAGCTCCAAAATCCCTTCTACCTAATAAGATCCTGCAAAATCTAGACAATTCTTCATACAAACAAGGTTAATCCAGTCAATCTCATCAACAAAAAAGAAAGAGAACATGAGTATAACTAACTACATTTTGTTGCTACTACAATATTTTGATAATGAAATGCAAACAATTAAATTAGCAACTGCAAATACTTATCCAAAATAAAATGGAACTAAGCAACATTATTTAACAAAAAGAAAGCATGAGATTCAACCGATTTCACTTCAAAATTAACCAAGTTACAAGTTCACAATGCAATGCCACAAATTAGCCTCCAAATCCTTCAATTTCATTAAGCAAATATGAAATAACAACAATACAATGATCATAGGTTAAATGCATCCTCCTAAATGAGGATCAAGACCCTGCTTTTATAGCTAGAAAACAACTCAAACCCCAAGGGGGCACAATTCCTAAGGAGGAGGTTGTTTTGGGGGTTGAGGAAATGGTGGGAGGAGGTTTGAATTCATGGTAGGGGAGGCTTCCACCTCTCATGAGGTATCCCACTTTGTTTGGGAAGCCTCCACCTCCTATAACCACTTCATCCATGTGGCAAGATGCACCCTACATGAGGAGAATGCACCTCCATTTGATGGAGGTGAGTTGGAGCCTCTTTGTTGATGGGTGAATGTAATGTCCTCTTTTGCTTAGGCATTGAGGACCAACCTGCTAACCTATGTGATTCCTGTAGGTTCGAGCGGGTACTGATAGTCAAGGAATCAACCGAAGAGTGATGCCATATATAGACGATCTAGGGCATCAATATTATATCACCATTGGGTCAAAGAGGGCCAGTAGAGCCAAAGGACACCTGCATGCATGACATTTGGGCATTATTTAATGATGCATGCACCCGATTAAGTCTCCATGCACATGCATGCAAGTCAATTGCAAATTAGAAGATAAAGTGACCTAATTAGGTCAAAAGTTAGGGTTTTCGCAGTTGAAAGTTATAAAAGAAAGATAAAGTGAATGGAGAAGTCTCTTATGGATTATTGATTAGTGGATTCGAATTGGAGAGCTCGACGAGCTAAGTTGGGGTTGAGCGCATGCTCAGCTAACTGGTGTATTTCGGCAGCGCAACTTAGGGGAACTGAATATCCCTACCTTTGAGGGCACCCGGGGTGGCCCAGCTAGGAATTGGGTGTAGAAGTTGGATACATACTTCCAATTCAACCCCATGATTGAAACATATGCCATTAAATTGGCTACTTTGCATTTGGACAGAGAAGCACATGAGTGGTGGTACCACGGGTTAGTGACATTGGGTCACAATACCATCACCTCATACATAGATTTTACACAAAGGCTCATTGAGCGGTTTGATTGGAAGGATCCGGAGGTACACTTTAGGGAGCTAGCACAAATCAAGTAGACAGGGAGTGCAGATGCTTTTATTTCTGAGTTTAGGAGGATAATAGTCATGGTCACAGATATATCAGAGAGTAGGTTGATTATGTTGTCCACTGAGGCTCTCACTGAACCCTTACGAGGATGGGTCAAGTCTTATAGGCCCACCACCCTAGAAGATGCCATCAGATGGACTAGAGAATTGCAGGATGCAGTGCCCAAAAATAGGTTTCCTCCTAGGACCAATGTTCCTATTAAAGATAAAGAAAGGAAACCATGGCCCAAGAAAGAATGGATGGACAATGATACCCGAAAGGACCTTAGAAGAAAAAAGTTATATTTCACTTGCCAGGAACCATGGATACCGAGTCATAGATGTTCAGGAAAAGGAAAGGCCTACTACATAGAGGCTTATTCCAATAGTGAGGAGGATGAGGATTACCAGGATCAGGAGCAGGGAGAGACAATAGAGATAGTTGCTGAGGGACAAACCTCAGGAGGTACCATTGCTACCATGATAGGGGTTCCTAGATTCCACACTCTTTAGATCAGAGGTACCATACAAGGCCACAGAGTGGGAGTATTGATAGATGGTGGGGCATCCCACAACTTTATTGATGCTGCATGGGTTAAAAAGAGAGACATTTAGACTGAGAGCTTTGATGGGTTTTCAGTAGCAGCAGCAGGTCACACCATGGAGTGTAGTCAGAGGATTCGTAAATTAAAGGTAAAGCTTGGAAATTATACAGTGATAGAGACATTCTATGTGGTAGATGTACTTGACATGAATGTGGTACTAGGATTTTGGTGGTTGTATTCCATAGGGAAGTATTCCACAAATTACCAGACCATGGAGATGGAGTTTACAGAGGCACAAGGATAGAAGGTGGTATTGAGAGGGATGAATACCTATCCTCCCATAGCAGTGACATCACACAGGATGGAGGCAGTACTCCGACAGGGAGATATTGAGTGGGTTGCAGAGTGTATGGTTACCTTCAGGAAACCAACAGATGAGGCCACACAACATCCAATAGAGGCCTTACTACAGAAGCACAAGGTAGTATTCGGAGACCTTCCAGTAGGTCGATCTCTAGATAGGGGATTTGAGCACATTATTGAGTTAGAGGAGGGGACCCAAGTAGTTATCACCACTCCTTACAGACATCCCAAGAGGTATAAAGATGAGACCGAGAGCACAATCAAGGAACTATTCAAGCTGGGATACATCAAACCTAGCTCTAGTCCCTTTGCATCTTCAGTAGTGCTAGTGAAGAAAAAGGATGGAACCTTACGCATGTGCATTCATTACAGGGCACTCAATAAGAAGACCATAAAGAACAAGTATCCCATCCCTAGGATTGATTAGTTAATTGATGAACTACAGGGGGCAAAGTACTTTTCCAAAATTGATCTCTGCTTAGGGTACCATCAGATTCAGGTCAGGGAACAGGATGTTCCAAAGACCTCTTTCCGTTGCCACTACAGACATTATGAGTTTCTAGTGATGCCATTTGGGCTCACTAATGCACTAGCTACTTTCCAGTCATGCATGAACCATATCTTTAGGACAGTTGCGTAAATATATTCGGGTATTCTTCGATGACATATTGATATACCGTCGGACTTGGGAAGAACATTTGAGACATCTTGATGAAGTACTTGGTATTCTGTAGGAGCAATCACTATATGCCAAAATGTCAAAGTGTGAGTTTGACATGCAGGAGATGTTGTACCTAGGACATGTGATAGGGGCCAATGGGGTCTAGGTGCACTTAGAGAAGATTCAGGAAATTTTGGATTGGCCTACACCTAAAAATGTGACAGAACTGAGGGGCTTTTTTGGCCTTTGCACCTACTACAGGAGGTATGTCAGCGGATTCTTACAGATGACCTCACCCCTCACAGATCTTACCAAGTAGGGAGCATTTAGTTGGTCGGAGGTAGCACAATAAACATTTGAGAAAATGAAGGAGGTAATGAGTTCATGCCCAGTATTAGATTTACCAGACTTTTCTCAATCCTTTGTGTTAGAATGTGATGCTTCAGGAGAGGGAATTGCGGCAGTTTTGATGCAGAACAACCACCCCATTGCATTTCAGAGCAGGAAGCTCAAAGACTATGAGTGCCACTATTTGATATATGAAAAAGAGATGTTAGCCATCCTACATGCGCTAACCAAGTTTAGGAAGTACTTAGTGGGTGCTAGCTTCAAGGTTAAGACAGATCACAACAGCCTGAAATACTTCCTAGAGCAGAAAGAGCTAAATGAGAGACAATAGAAATGGGTAAGTAAATTTCAGGTTTATGACTTCGAGATTGAGTACGTAAAGGGGAAGAGCAATGTAGTGGCCGATGCACTTTCTAGACGACCAGCTACTTTATCCCTTATGAGCATCTCATTATATTGGAGGTCCCATCTTGTGGTTGACTACTCCAAAGATAAGTTTGCTTGCGAGCTATTGGATGGATGGATTCAGGATGATAGGTACAGGGTCATTGATGATATCATATACTACAAAAACATAATCTTCTTGGTTCCAGAGTCTCCCCTCAAGAATAAAATATTAAAGGCATCGCATGATTCACCATTAGCAGGGAATTAGGGGTTTCTCAAGACCTACAGATAGATTAGAGAATGGTTCTCATGGAAGAGCCTCAAGAAAGATGTGATACAACATGTGAGGGAGTGCATCATGTGCCAACAAAACAAAATAGAGCACATCCACCCAGCTGGTTTACTACATCCCTTACCTATTCCCGAGTAGAAATGGGAGAGCATTTCTATGGACTTCATTACTGGGCTGCCAAAGGTCCAAGGCAGAGACTGCTTGTACGTAGTAGTGGACAGATTGACTAAGTTTGCTCACTTCTTTGCGATATCATCAGATTATTTAGCAGCACAAGTAGCATAACTATTTTTCAGAGAGGCATTTAGACTCCATGGGTTACCCAAGACCATTGTTAGTGACAGGGACAACAAATTCACAGGAGCCTTTTGGCAACAACTTTTTCAGTTAATGGGGACCGAGTTAGCCATGAGCACAAGTTATCATCTGCAGAGTGATGGGTAGACAGATATTGTTAACAAGTGGATTGAGGGATACTTGAGAAATTACATATCAAGTTAGCAGAGGACATGGACAAAATGGTTACACTTGGGTGAACATTGTTACACCACCACCTACCATATGACCATTAGGATGACCCCTTTTCGAGCCCTGTATGGGTATGATGCTTCCACTTTTGCAGACGGGATATTTGGTGATACCAAGGCCCCCAAGGCCAAAGAGTGGATTCAGGAGGGTCAAGATATCCTCAAGATACTCAGGGAGAAGATACAGGCTACTCAGAATCAACAGAAGATAGATGTAGACAGGCACAGAGTTGAGTGCAGTTTTGAGGTGGGAGACTTCGTTTATTTACGCCTCTAGCCTTACCGAGAGTCATCTCTTAAAAAGAAAGGAGCGGAAAAAATCCAACCTCATTTATATGGTCCATACAAGATAATTCGGAAGGTCAGAGAGGTAGCATATGAGCTAGAACTACCCCCAGAGAGCAAGATTCACAATGTATTTCATGTCTCCAATCTCAAGAAGGTGGTTGGTCAATAGATTGTTACATCTTCTGAGCTGTCTCCCCTTGATGACGAGGGGCAATTGGTTTTGATTCTGGAGCGCATCCTCATTAGAGGAAATTTGGGGTCTAAAATGGGCCTTATAAGAAAACGTGCCAAAATAAGTTTTTGTGAGTTGGAATTCAAGAACCAATAGAATTTCAACAAAATAAGTCAACCATAATGGTTGAATTGACATATTTGTCATTAAAAAAAACTACTTTTTTTGTTCGTATTTTCGATATATCTCATTGCGTTTTTACTCAAATTTTGATCGGGAGAGCTCGTTGGTTGCAGAATTTGATTCCGCATCCAACGAGTACCCACACTGCATAATTTTGACGGACCTCGCTACCCCAAAAACAAGAAATACCTGAAAAAACGTGATGATGATCAAATTCTACATCCAACGAGCTCTCCCGATCGAAATTTGAGTAAAAACACAGGGAGATATGTTGAAAATATGAACACAAAAAGTAGTTTTTTTCTTTCTTCCTCCAAAATGAATCAATATTATTTTATTATTTTAACTATTATTTTATTATTTTCCTTAGGAGGCCCATTTTAGACCCCAAAATTCCTCTAATGAGAGGTGCGAGAGAGGAAACTAAGGAACAGAATCATCAGAGATTACCTGATTCAGTGGAAAGATCTCCCTATAGAGGAGGCTACTTGGGAGGTAGAATAGGTTTTACAGCACCCAGCTTTACAGTTGCTTGATGATAAGAAAATTTGAGCGGGGAGGACTGTAATGTCCTCTTCTGCTTAGGCATAGAGGACCAACCCGCTAACCTATGTGATTCCTGTAGGTTCGAGCAGGTACTGATAGTCAAGGAATTAGCTGAAGACTGATTCCATATATAGAATATCTAGGGCATCGATATTATATCACCATTGGGTCGAAGAGGGCCACTAGAGCCAAACGCCACCTACGTGCATGACATCCGGGCATTATTTAATGATGCATGCACCCGATTAAGTCTCCATGCGCATGCATGCAAGTCAACTGCAAATTAGAAGATAAAGTGACCTAATTAGGTCAAAAGTTAGGGTTTTCCAGTTGAAAGTTATAAAAGAAAGATAAAGTGAATGGAGAAGTCACTTATGGATTATTGATTTGTGGAGTCGAATTGGAGAGCTCGACGAGCTAAGTTGGGGTTGAGCACATGCTCAGCTAACTGGTGTATTTCAGCAGCGAAATCTATCTGCCCTAGTTCATCATCCGGTTGGATCATCTAGGTTCAACACTAGTTCATCATCAGATTACATTCAATAGTTATTCCGAGAGGTTGATTATTCACCTAGTCAAAGGGTTTTCACCGTCACATCGTGTCACCATAGTCAAAGAAATGCAATTCGTTTTCCTACCTACAGGGCTCAGAACTTCTACATGTCACTTCCATTCATTCCAGAGCACCTCCATCACCCTTCCCCTAGAAGAAGGGCCGTTCAGCTTGAGTATCAAGCAAGATATCGTCAGTGCTCCCCTTTTCTGGAGGCACTAATCTGCATGGATGAATTGATTTGAGGAGGCATTCACGTTTTGGGCTAGCCTTCCTCTGTTTCTTCCACATGCTGCTTCCATCATCATCAGAGGGGTAGTATAACCCTGGTACACCTCATCCGGGCTTTCAGCAGCAGCTTATTTATTGTTCTGGAGCTTATACAGTTTGAGAGGAGGGCGCATTCACCCGTGGAGGACGATTTGGTGTATCTCCTTATTCCTCTAGCAGAATCTTTGCTGCTGGGACCGGTCTCTTCACCATCAGCTGATCTATATACTGGTATGTACATGCATTGATTTCTCCTATTTTATAGCATCTCAGTATTTTTCTAGGGCACATATTTGCATGTAACTGCATGCATGCAAAGTTCGGGGTTTGCTTTCCTATTTGATTAAGGAATAAATCTATTAGCCATCTATAGTATACACATAAACAAGAAAATATCAGTTGGGATATTACAATGAAGATGCTACTATATGCTCATAAATGCCCCAGGAAAGAACCTAAACCACCCTAACACCTTATATATATGTCCCATAAAAGCTGCCTTTGATTTAGGAATTGGATTTTCTCCATTTTTTCCATTTATTTGACCCTCTAAGTCATTTTGGAGAGGAAATCAATTTTAATAATTGAAAATTACTAATATGACTCTCTAAAGTGGATTTAGGGGTTAAGTGGTGCTCTGGGTCCAAAAACAAGCATCCCCATAGCCAAATTGTCTCCCTAGGCCCAATTTTATGACCTTTTGAACTTTTACAATTAGCATACACCTTATCGATGATTTTATTAAAAATCTAAAAATTAAAAATTCCTAAGAAAGACTTAGCGCATTTCCACGAAACTTTTGGACTATGAATATCATGGTGTAATACATAGACCCTATGATTTAATAACCCTCATAAGGCATAACCACAAATTTCACCATCCCGGCTTTGGAGGATTTTAAGTGAAACAATTGAAAATTATATGTCACTTAAAAGAACGTCATATAATTGACAAGGGAAAAAACACTCAAGGATGATGACCTTGATGACCAAGTCCTAAGAAGGCTAATCCTTTTAAATAAGAAACCATCATGCTATGCCATTTATTACAATTCCCCCAAGGGGGTGTGAATATTTGAAAAAGGGACCACAACTGTCGTTGATGAAACCATGGAACTTCCAAGCACTAAGTAAGAACAATTGATTTGTTCCAATCCTTGGCGGCTCACTTGAAAAATCCCCTAAGTGTAACTTAATGGATAACATCTAGCTCCAACTATGGGACATGCACTCGGCTGATCTTCAATCAAATATTGTGGGTGAGGACCCTAGAATACCCAGTTCTTGCAAGAAATTAAAGTGCATAAGTCCCATATACATGTAAAATAATGCCAAAATGAAATACAATTTGTAGAATAATATACAAAATATATAAAAAACCATGGTACATAAAACTATGATACAAAAACTATGGTACATAAATAATATACAACAATAATATATGATACAAAAGGAAAAGGGTTTAGAAAAGTCCTGATAATGCCCCCTTGGGCATTATATAGGATCGTTGAAGAACAATTTCAACTGTTACCCATTCACTGGTAAGAACAACTTTTTTCCTTCCATAGTGTTGAGAAGGAATGAATTGATGTCAGCCATGTCATAGATGATGAATGGCCCCATCCAAAGATTATCGAACTTCCCATGTTTTCCTGCATTTTTCCTTCGTTTTTCCCATGATGAAACTATATATACAATCTAAAAGGACCTTGGTTTTGCAGACTTGTCAAATGTTCTTTAAACCTTCTCTTGGTTTCTGATACTTCTATCAAGAGCATTCCTTCGACTTTCATTTAATTCAATCAACTCATTGATTCTATTTGGCATGACATCTTCTTCTAAACCATATTCTTGAAGCAATTGATACAATGGAAATAGAAGATAGATAGGCAAAGAGGCAGTTGAACCATATACCAACTCAAAGGGAGTCTTTCATGTTGCACTTTTCCTATTTATTCTGTCAGCCCAAAGTGCATATTTAATCTTACTATCCCAAGAGTTTTTGTTATTTCCAATTGTTTTCTTGAGGATGGTCATTAAGTTTTTATTTCTTGACTTTGCAAGACCATTTCCCTGAGGATAATAGTTGGATGAATGGGATAGGTCAATGCCATATTTGAAGCAAAAAGATGTGAGATTTCTTGTACTGAAAGCTTTGGTGTTGTCGGTTATTATTTTGGATGGAACCCCAAATCTTGTGATAATCTTGTCCTCAAGGAATTCCATAATAACTTTATCAGTAGCCTTTTTGGTGGGTATTACTTCTACCCACTTGGTGAAATAATCAGTTGTTGTTAGGATCGAAGAAAACCCATTGCTTGAATTGTCTTTGAATTTCCCAATGAAATCAAGCCCCCACTACTGGAAAGGGGCTAACACCGCAACTGGTTGCAAAGGCAAGGTTGTTAACCTTTGCTTTCCCATGAATAACTAACATTGGTGACAAATCCTTATAAACTTGTGCACATCTATGAATAAGGAGGGCCAACAATAACTTGCTCTAAGGATCTTATGGGTTGTTGCGTCTGTTGCATAATGGACCCCATAAAATCCTGCATGAAACTCAATTAAGAGTTGTTTAGACTCTTGCTCATTTACAGATCTAAGTATTATTCCACCAGGGTTCCTCCAACCAAGTCCTTCTTGAGTGATGCAATAATTGATGTATTAAAGCCTTAGAGACTTTCTTTTGTTACCCTTAAGGTGATCAAGACATGTAATATTGAGGAGAAATAAGATTATATCTGCATACCATGGATCCTTCTCGAACTGCTGAAGTCATGTTGAATTTACTTACTCTAGATCATTGTTCTGACACACCATCGCTAAAGCCTCTTTATTTCCTTGAGTTAACATATTGGCTAGACCTTTACCTTTGATTAAATTTGTGGGCCTAATATCTAGATCATATTCTTGAAGTTTAGAGACTCATTTACCCCTTATGTCCAAACAATCTTGTTGAGACAAGATATATTTTACTGTTGCATGAGGTGTTATAGATGATTTTACCATACCAGGTAGATCACACATTTATGTCCTTCATTGTCCCTCTGTAGACTCCTTGGACCCCATGGACTTATATTATACTTTGATGTTCCAAGATCATCCCCAAAAATTTCCTATTTATACATATATGCAACTTTTAAAGCAATACCCGTGTGTATAAGTAGCTTTTAACCTCAAACTCATGTACATTGGGATGTGTGCAAAATGACAAATATTTTTGGAGATTTCTTCATTTGAGTTCGAATAAATTGACTCTTGTCCTTCCAAATTCCTTGAGAATGCTTAGATTTGACCCTCCATTACCTCTTTAGAGTGCTATATAAGGAACCCCTTGGATACATTGAAGGAGGAGAAATTGAAGAGCAAGGAAACTATAGTCCATTGTTGCCTGAACGTTGCTTATACTTGAGTTTGCATCTCTTTGTCCCTTGGAACACATAGTGTTCTTCCAAAGCTTTCCTTTTCTTAGTGAGCTTGCTATCGAGAGATGGAGGATTGAAGTGGTGGAGGACTTTGTTTCTCCAGTTTGTAGAAGTGCCGACAAAGTTTGTCAGTATTGTATCTCTAATTTATTTTTGGAAATATCTTTTCCTGTCCAATTCATGTGCATTTTAAATATGAATATTGAATCCATGGATGTATTTAATTGCTTATACATGGTTGATTATATATGATAGGATAGCTCTAACACACACACACACACACACACACACACACACATATCGTGCTTACTTTGTTTGCTATTGTTGAGAGCAAATCATAATTGCAATTGCATTGGAAAAGCTTAACAGGGATCTACTTCAACCGTCGGGAATAAGGTATGATTCGATATCCCTTAGTGTTAGATTTGCTTACTGTTCTTGCATATTTGGAACGATTGATTTCTGGTGTCATACTGTTTGTTGTGGTACCCCTAAATAGGAAGTTTCTCTCCGTAACAGAATTGGTGACTCCACTAGGGATGTTCCTTGTTTTTCTTTGGGGTTTGGGGGCACAATGTGCTTGAATTTCTCTCTATTTCTCCCCGTTTCTGTGTCGCATTTAGTAGTATGTTCATCCATTGACACTCCCCTTGATTGGTTTGACCCTTGCCTACTTTTCAACACTTTCTTCTTTGTATACGTAGGTTTTTGGCTAAAAGTTGCATACATACGCAGGTTTTTGGCCAAAGTCGTGTATACATGCAGGTCTTTGGCTAAAAGTCGCGTATACATGCAGGTTTTTGGCTAAAAGTCATGTATATACACTATTTTTCTTTCAGTAGTCACGTAGATCCTCCATTTTGGTTGAGTTTGATGTGTTGGGAAGTTGCTGGGTGGGTCGTGAGTGTGGCTGGGTCTTCCTGGGTTCTCATGTTGTATGTCAACTGCTTCTTTCATGACCAGAGACTGCCTTTTCATTGAATTTTCTTTGAAAGTAGTTCTAGTCGTTTATCTCCTTTTTTGTTTTTCCATTAGTGCATTAGTCTTTTGGTCTCGATGTCTTGCTTGGCTTGTGTTTTATACTTGCTGTAGAGACTAAGGATTTTAATGAATTTTATTGCATTTTCATTCTTTTATATTGAAAATGCAAAATAGTTGCATTCTTACTTGCATATCACATATGGATTTGAGGAGGTACTTGCATTGGATTGCTTGGATGAGAGTTGTGTTTAGGATTTCATATAGGAAGGATTGCATTGGCATTCGGAAAGGAATGATTTTTTTATGCATCTCATGTAGTGGCATACCCTATTTTTCATTTGACAAAATTGCACTTGGCATTGTTGGTTAGGTGTGCACATTTATTTCACTACTGAGTCATAATATCATTAGTTGCACGACCATTTCCTTTTGAGTAATTACAACCATTAAAATCAACGCTTAACTAAAATGAACTACACATTTTTCTTTGTTAGGGTTCATCAACAAGATTAGGATTTAGAGTCTTGGAATAGTTCATTGTGAGTTAATTCTCCAAGACTACTAAACACAACAATTAGGTGTCTGTCTAGGTGAGAGAGAGGAATCCTTGGAATGATTAGTGTTTCTCAGGACGCTCCTCTTACACAGGAGTCAAGCATGAGGCAACGTGCACGATTATGATTGGGATAGCCCTTGGTCACTTTTGTGAGCACTGGATATATTTCCAGGATTGTATTCGTATCTGGGGGCTCTTTCGAGAGTTTCAGGCTTTGATACCCTTCCCATACGGTCGATCTCGCTTCTGACGGTCTGCCTGAGCATTGATTATATTGGGGTGACCTTAGTTGGCTTACCTAGGTATCACAGGGGGTACTTGCAGAGGTTATTTTGTAGGTGTCTTGGCCAGGTAGGGGTTAGACAACATAGTCGCTTTACGCGTTGAAGCTGAGGGCCACTATAATTGGTTACACAACTCTGCTTGTAGTGTATGGGAGTCTTGAGCCTCTCCTAGGTGAGGCATACCTGTTGGATTCGGGAGATCACATATCCTCCCCTTGGTTTGCTTGTTTTTTGGCTGTAGATTCTCTTAGGAGTGTGCTATTTGTGCGCTAGTTGGATTTTGGGATCACAGTTACTTGAGTATATTTATGTTCTCTTGAGTTCAGGTCCTTTTATGTTCGACATGTTTGATATCACTACTAGTATTTCGTCATCCACTCTAGGTCCTAGTGTGGACCCTGGTGTTGGACTAGGGGGCACCACAACCCCTTACCTTACTCATAGATTGGGGAGTGGTCATATTCCATCCTCTAATCCATTTGCAGAGGATTTCTATTCCCTTCGTATAGTCTTAACACTAATGTTCACCCTCACGGGGGTGGTAGTGGATACGTGAACGTTTGGTCTACACTTTACATTCCTTTTTATGTCCCATCGTCCACCGCACTGTTTCCTTTGGATGCAGTTGTCATGATCAATCCTCCCTGTATCCTATATTTTGGACTCTTTACTGGCCATTTCTAGTTATTCAGGACTAATATTGTCGTCATGTAGGGTTCATTTTTGTTAGGATTATTAATCCTCCCTTGTCCAATTTGGTCATGTGTCTAAATCGGAAGTCATGTCTAAATCAGGAGTCCATCCAGTCTATTTATAGTCATTAACAGCATTGGGTCCACTTGGCCTAATTGGGGCACATGTTTTAGTTACTAAAGTGTGGGGAACACTAATTGAGGCTCACTGCCACTGATTGCACTTGATTGCATCAGTTTAGGAGCCTCCTAGACCAATCCCTACAATTTAGGAGCCACTGGGAGTGCCAAAACCAACCAAGGTCAGTTCAGTTTAGTTGATGACTGGTTAAGCTTAGTTAGGAGTCAGTTACATTCAGGTAGCGCTAGGTTTACTTGACTAAACTCAGGAGGGGCGCATTTCTCACCTACCACATTTAGTTAGCCTTAGTCAACACTGAATGTAACACTTGAATTGTGTTTTATAACTCTAATGAACTCCGGTTATGGTTTAGACAAGGTTAGTTAACTATTGAGTCCTCCAATAGTGATTTAGACAAGGTCTTAGTTACCTACAATCAAGTAGAGTCTAATCAATTTGAATTTCTTCATGTGGATTCGAATTGCTTGTGGCTATTAAAGCCATTGTACTTCATTGCAATTATCTATCTAATTACTCTTTGGTTAATGAAAAGCATTCACAGCTGCAAGCCATTTTGCACCGTTTCATTCTTTAATAACTAAGTAAATTGTGTGATCTATCATGTGAGTTGTGTGTTTGTCCACAGATCTATGTGCTCAATTTAATATGGTATCAGAGTCTTGGTGGACAAGGCACTTCTCCTCCTTAGATCTCCTACTGGATCATTTTTTGAGCAAAATTGCTCCTTCTAGCACTGCACTAGAAGCAGAGAATTTACCACTTAATACCCCAAGCAAAGGAATTGTTGATCAAGCTTGCTTGATTAACTAAGTTGGGTGTGAATAAAATTCCAAAAGTGCAGGCTGTCCGACCTTACGGTGCCCTTTTTTTTGTTTTGCAGGTACAACTTCGAAATGAATTCATCAGTGCCTCTTCTCACCCGATCCTCATATTATTATGAATGGAAGGTGAAGATGATTGTATTTCTGAATAGACAAGATCTCTTTTGGGTGTCTGATGGATTCAGTAGAAATTCTTTTGAGACTGGAAATGACTGGCTAAATGCAAAGGATGCATCTTTTGAAATAATGAAATTGGCTCTTTCTCCTAGCTTGCGCTACCTCAGTAGATCTATTAAAGATCCATAGGAACTCTGGACAATATTGGATAGAACCTTTGGAATGATTTATGAGTATCATAATAGCACTTTGGAGAGCACATCCAACACCATAAGCATCCTTTATCCAAAAATATTGGCCTCCACTCTCT
This sequence comes from Pseudotsuga menziesii, assembly GCA_001517045.1. Taxonomy (NCBI): domain Eukaryota; kingdom Viridiplantae; phylum Streptophyta; class Pinopsida; order Pinales; family Pinaceae; genus Pseudotsuga; species Pseudotsuga menziesii. Next base: position 248,082 of record LPNX010964901.1, on the reverse strand, counting down.
CTGATGAAGTTGTTCAAGATGAAGAAGCAGAAACTTCTACATAGTCCATTCGAATTGAAGACAGTCTCCATGCAGTGACTCCTTCTCCTGATGCTCCAGAAGTTCATGAGATCTTTGATATCTCATCTTCTCATATTGCTGAAACAGAAGAAGACATTTGAATCTCTGATATTGAAGAAAAATTCTGTTACACTTCCATGCAAACATTCATCGGTGATTTTCCTTTGAATTCTGTGCAAAATTTACCAGTAATTGCTTCCGAAAGTGAAGAGAAATTTGATTTTTCTCCCTCTAATGTTGCTTCTTATGTGCAAATATGCGATACCTTGGATATTTTGGAAGAAATATCAGATTACCAGAGTGATCCATTTGCTCTCTATGATGTATATTTTCCAGCAAATTCCTACAGGATTGCATGCACCAAAATTCAGAATTTTGAAGAAGAAGAAAGCTGTGCATCCACCGTCTCAGTTAACCATTTATTTGAATCTGATATTAACCTTATTGGATTTGAAATGATATTATTTAGATCTGATATGATATTGATTGGTTTAATATATCAAATTCATAATCTTTCAGTACTGCTTATGGCTGTTCTTATCAACGGTGCGAAGAAACAAGTACTGCAAGTCTCCTACAAAACTGCTGCTGGGGATTTGATTCCATTTCATAGTTTTAGATATGTTTTGAACCTATTTAGATATGATTTAATTTTTGATCTGATATTATTTGGTTCATATTTTAAAATTCAAAATATTTCAATCATG
>LPNX010964901.1:223875-246897 GCA_001517045.1 Pseudotsuga menziesii | reverse complement strand
ACTTGATGTAATGGGTGACCTATGGTCTTAGTTACCAGGGCCCATAGATTGTCCAAGTTATCATTTAGGGGGGGTGTTAGGATTATTAATCCTCCCTTGTCCAATTTGATCATATGTCTAAATTGGGAGTCATGTCTAAATCATGAGTCCATCCAGTACATATATAGTCATTAACACTATTGGGTCCACTTAGCCTAATTGGGGCACATGTTTCAGTTACTAAAGTGTGGGGAACACTAATTGAGGCTCACTTCCATTGATTGCACTTGATTGCATCAGTTTAGGAGCGTCCTAGACCAATCCCTACAATTTAGGAGCCACTGGGAGTGTCGAAACCAACCAAGGTCAGTTCAGTTTAGTTGATGACTGGTTAAGCTAAGTTAGGAGTTAGTTACATTTAGTTCTAGTCCTCTACATTTATTTAGCGCTAGGTTTACATGACTGAACTCAGGAGGGGCGCACTTCTCACCTACCACAGTCAGTTAGCCTTAGTCAACACTAAATGTAACACTTGAGTTGTGTTTTAGAACTCCGATGAACTCCGCTTATGGTTTAGATAAGGCTAGTTAACTATTGAGTCCTCCGATAGTGATTTAGACAAGGTCTTAGTTACTTACAGTCAAGTAGAGTCTAATCAATTCGAATTTCCTCATGTGCATTCGAATTGCTTGTGGCTATTAAAGCCTTTGTACTTCATTGTAATTATCTATCTAATTACTCTTTGATTAATGAAAAGCATTCACAGCTGCAAGCCATTTTTGCACTATTTCATTCTTCATAACTAAGTAAATTGCGTGATCTATCATGTGAGTTGTGTGTTTGTCCACAGATCTATGTGCTCAATATAATAATTTTTTGTACACTCTCTCCGAGGCTTTGATCTGTTTGTTCCTATTACAGGTATAATGTCTGAATTGGCATATAGGTTAGGATTTCACATCCGCTTCAATTTATGCATGACCTTATGACCATTTCACTTTAGTTTCAAACCCATTCTGTGATATCACAGAACCTTCATGCTGCTGTTAGAAGTAGTATTATGAGAATGGCATAGCTTTCGTATACATGGGTGCCCTAGTTAGATCCTATTTTTCATTTGGTACCCATGCTGAGATGCCTCCTTTAGGTTATGGGAGTGCCTTTTTTGTCCTGCCATGTCCTTGAGCAAGAGCTTCATACTCCTCTTGAACTTTATGCTGGCTTTTCCCCATAGGGTCTCCCTTGTATATATCAAGTTGTAATCGCATTTCATGAGTTTTGCTTGCCTTCTTGAGCTGTATGCTGACTCCTTGACTTCGATTTATCAGCCATATAAACCGATATTGTCTCATCTCTAGCCAAGCATAGCGTTTTATATATCCTTTGCAGCTTGATCACCCCTTTACTGGGAGGAGACCTTCCCTCAAGTGTCGTTATCCCGTACATGTTTCCTTGCATTAAGCATAGGTATGTTCCACTGCTTGGAACTAGCTTGCATGTCCTTGACACTTGTCTCCTCCTAATTATGTACTATAAAACACTTTTATTCTTTTTCAAGCTTTTCAAAATATCTAAAAAAGTCCAAAGAAATAGAAAAACATAAAAAAGCCGAACGAGAAAATATGTTATCTTTGGCAGCAGTAGAGTCGTGTCGCCTTCAAACATAGCACTGTATATCACATCCATTGGTTGGGTTATTAGTTTGACTTTAGGAGCTGTACTCATTACTCTGAGTTTATCTCCATCGACTGGTTACGCTTCCAGTCCCCATGGAGCCTCTGTTGATGCCTCCTGTGTCACAGAGATGTCCCATTTTTCATTTTGAGTCCATGCTTCCTACCTTCAGTCACCATTTTCCTTATGCTCTTGTTCAAAGGAAGTTGAATCCTGAGTCAACCATTCCTTAGTTATCTTGACTTTGCATGTTGGCCATTCCCGGTACTATTACTGGTTCATGCACATCTTTTTCGTTGAGTTCTTCCACATTATACAATGTTGCTGAGTACCTCGTGTTGGTTGATGGGGGATTCCTTAATTCCCTCCTTCCAAGGGATTCCATTCCATCGACATCAGATCATTTATTCCAGAATAGGAGTATAGATTCATTTGAGTTCCTTGAGACTTACAGTCATCAGTGTGTTGAGGCCTGGAAAATCGCAGGCGACAACAGTAAGGGATTCTCCCCAGTAAATGTTCCTAACTAGCCCGTTATTGTTTGGCATGGGGAATCTATCTGTTTGGTATGGGGAAACCTTATAGACTAAGGATCCCGGGTCAACATAAAATGTCAGTGAAAATAAGACATTAAACATTGCCATCCATGCATCAGAAGTTGAAAGCTTGGAGGGCTAGGTATCAGCGACCAAAGTCTCAATGTTGCCGCCGTGTTGGCAATGCATAGGAGTAACCCCGCCCCGATCAATAGCCAAGACCATTTCGATAGCAAAAACAAAAAATTACAAAGTAAAAGTTGAAAAACCAAGGCATCGACGAGCAACAAAATTATCCATTGGCGAACAGAAAGACTATAAATCGGGTAGTTAATGCACTACGGAGCTGCAACGACGGGAAACATAAGGACTATGGCCTCGATTCAGAGATAAAAAGACTTCCAATCATGATAAAGAAAACGTCGAAAAATAGAAAATTAAGTGTTCAGAAGACTTAAAAATCACGCAGCGGTTAACGTAGTTTGTTTCATCTCCGAAACAACGGGAGCATAGAGAAATAAAACCCCGACTCAAACTTCAACTCTGACATCGAGAAATATTCATTTGTTCCTCATTCCCATGCCATTTTTGCACTTTTTTGTGCTTTTGGACTTTTTGTCCTTTTGAGTCCTCCTCATGCCTTTCTTTTTGAATTTTTTATTCAGGCTCCTCTATCCATAGTGTCCTTTTGTGTGAGAGATGTATTTAATTTCAACTCACGAACAGAGAAGAAATTTTGGCAATTTTGTACTCATATGATTTAGTACTTTGTTTTGATACATATTGTTTTCTTAGGAGTTTTGACTCTTATTAACCTTTTGGCTTTCAATTCTTGGCATGGGATCATTTATATATAATATACTATTTACCCTGCCTCCTTCCGTGGGTCTTTTGTTGTAACCCCCTAGGACATTTTTTAAATGTGAAATGGATGGAGCCTTGAAATAGTATTCTAGACCTTTTGATCCTGAGTTAATTTACAGGGATTAAGTAGAACTTGAATATGTTCATATCCATTTAGGAAAACTGATAACTAGAAGAAGTCCTTTCAGATAAATCAATAATACACAGTCTTATAATCAGGATTTTAGTTAACCCAGAGCTTTGATGCTCTCCATGCAACCAAAAGTTTGCTTCTTTTATTGAAATCATTTAAAATCTAACGAATCAAACATAAATAAAATGAATCACAACAAAAGATAAATAACCAAATCAGTTTATTTATGTACAAAACAAGAAACAAAAAATCAGGAAAAATAAGGTTTGAGAACTAAACCATTAACTAGTAAGTTCTCTTCCCACCCCTATAAATCTTGCAATTTGTAGGTTGAGGGGCCAAGTTTTGTTGCAATCTGAAAAGTGCTTACCCATAATTGTTGAAACTTTGTGTGCTTTCCCTTTTGATCATGTGGATGATCCCACTTAAGAACTAGGTCTCCCACTTCAAATTCCCTCTTCCTAGCTTTATGTTTATCAAACCACCGTTTAACTACTCCCTGTTGATGTTTAAAACGTTCTTTGGCTTTGGATTTAGACTCTTCTGCCTTCAACAGATTATAAATTCTAATTTGCAAGATTTCATTATTTGTGCATCTAGACTCTCGAGCTATTATGGAAGAGGGTAGCATAATGTTGGGAGGTAGAATGGCTTCTTTTACATAAACAAGGGTATAAGGTGACACACCTAAGGAATTCTTGGGTGTGACTCTATCAGCCCAAAGAGCATTTGGTAATGCTGAGTGCCAACTTCTCTGGTTTTCTATCACAGTCTTTTTTAAGATTCTAATTAGATTCTTGTTTGTAGATTCTTCCAAACCATTTCCTTGTGGATAATAGTTCGCAGAATAATGCAACTTAATTCCCTTTTCATGAGCAAATGCAGTTAATCTAATAGAGGAAAAATAAGTAGCATTATTTAAAACTAGGGAAATTGGAACCCCAAACTTGGTCATAATGTGATCTTGCAAGAAGTCCATGACCGCGTATTCATTCACTTTACGTAACAGAATGGCTTCGACCCATCTAGTGAAGTAGTTAGTTGCCGTCAAGATGTATTTGTGTTGCAAGGAAGAATTTGGTTTTATCTCTCCAATGATATCAATTCCCCATTGCTCGAATGGTTCTGTTATCATCATCGGATTCAAAGGTCCTACTGCTTTGGCTTGTCTTCCTCCACACCTCTAGCATATATCGCACTTTCTGACATGGGCATGTGCATCCTTGAAAAGTGTGGACCAATAGTATCCGACTCTGAGAATTTTATGGGCTGTCGTATCTCCTGAAAAATGCCCTCCAGCAGGCCCATCATGTAACTCTGTCATGACCTTCTTCACATCTTCTTTCTCTAAGCATCTAAGCAGAAATCCATCATATTTTTTCCTAAATAATATTCCTTCAATGATCTGATATGAAGCTGATTTGAGGCACAGTGCTCTTCTTTGCTTAGAATTCCAATGTTCTGGCAATAATCCTTCCTAAAGGTAATGCACAAGGTCTCGATACTAGGAATATGGAGCTGTGAAAAGAGGACATACATCCATCAGATGTAACTCAACTTCATTTTCCCAATTGTTTTATTCATTGTTTTTACCTTCAGCCATTAGTTTGCATAGTCCTTGCCCTTTAATTATAGATGCAGGTTTGAATTCGAGGTCATATTCTTGTAAAGTTGTTACCCAGTTGCCTCTTCTTTCTCCCAATTCCTTTTGTACGAAAAGAGACCTCACAATTGGGTGTGGAACTATTACCTTGGTTCAGTTCTTAAGTATGTGTGGCCTAAATTGTTTTACTGCTTTGAAGACTGCACAAGCTTGTTTATCCATAGCTGGGTAATTCAATTCGCCCCCCTGCAGACCAGTGCTCATAAATGATATGGGGTACTCATCTCCCCCATCTTCCTTCTGAGTAAGCACCACTGCCAACGAATCATTGGATGCGAAAGTGTATAGAATAAAATCTTTTTCGAAATCTAGACTTTTAAGGGATGGAGCATGAGCAATATATGTCTTTATTTTGCTGAATGCATTCTTCTCTACATCAATCCACTTGAATTGTACATTTTGTTTCACCATTTGCTGCAAAGGTTTAACAATTTGAGCGAAATCCGGTACAAACCTTCGCACAAAATTAATCGTCCCCATGAATGATTGCATACCTTTCTTACTATGGGGTAAAAGGATCTGTTCGATTGCCTTAATTCTTTCTGGGTCTATGGAGATCCCTTTTTTAGAAATGATGTGACCCAATAGCTTTCCTTCTACAATCATAAACACACACTTCTTGGGATTTAGTGAGATACCATATTTTCGGCAACGCTCAAAAATTTGTTTAAGATGGAATGCATGTTCTTCTCTTTTCTTTGAAAATATTATGATATCATCGAGATATACCACAACACTACGACCAATCATACCGTGGAAATCTATATCCATAGCCCTTTGGAAAGTCGCTCCATCATTTATGAGTCCAAAAGGCATCCTTCTATATGCAAAATTTCCCCACCTTGTTCTGAATGTAGTCTTAAGTCTGTCTTCTTCAGCTACCAATACTTGATTGTAGCCAGAGAATCCATCTAACAATGAAAATAACTCGGAACCTGAGACCATCTGTAATATCTATTCCATGGGTGGGACTGGATAGTTGTCTGTATTTGAAGCACGATTTAGGTTCCTAAAATCCACACATAGCCTAATTTCTCCAGATTTCTTCCTTACTGGTACCAGATTCGAAACCCATTCTGAGTGTTTGGCTTTGAATATAATTTTAGCATTCAATAATTTCTTTACTTCATTTTGAATTAACGGCTCCAGTTTTGGATGCATTTTTCTTAAAGGCTGCTGATAAGGCTTGACTCCAGATCTAATAGGGATGACATGCTGAATAATATTGGTGTCATATGTTTTCAGATCTTCATGTCCAGGCAAAAAAATCTTTGTACTGCTTGAACAAACTGATGAACTTATTTCTTTCACCTAGGGAGCAACACTTTCCCAAATTCACGTATTTGGGCTCAACTTGAGTTCTTAAATTTATCAGCTCGGATTGTAAAGACGAGCTATGAGTCTTGACATTTGCTGGTCTTCTAAATTTATTGTTTAGATCAAACATTCACTCTAAATTTCTGACTCCTTTAGGAATAAAATTGTCGAATTTCAGCTCAGCTTGATGTTCTTCATCATCGATAATTTCCCCTTTGAAAGTCTCATCATTTGTCAAACATTCTAAAATCTGTTGATCATCATCAAAAACTCGTAAATTTGTAATCATGTTTGGAACCGAAGGCCTGAAAAGTAATTCAATAGAACACCTGTTATTAGAGGGTACAAGCCTTGCAGTTGAGGTAGCTAACAAGTCAGCTACTAAAATCTTTAGTCTAGGAATCGATACAATATTAAATGCATAAAAACTTTTAAGCAAATCCCACACTTCATTTTGATAAGCTTTTAAATGAGGTGAAATGCAATGTATCTGATTTCGAATCTGTTTTACAATTGTTTCAGAATCCCCATACACTTTCAAATTTTCTACTTTTAATTCAATTGCTTTTCTTAGTCCCTGAACTAATGCTTCATATTTGGCTGTGTTATTGGTACATTCAAACTCTAATGTACATGAAAGAACGTGTTTATTCTTCTTTGGATCAATCAGGACATAGCCAGCTCCTGATCCTTCGAATGTCTTAGATTCGTTAAAAAAAAGTGTCCAAAAACTATCTACTTTTACTGTACATGAATCAAAAATCTACATCTAAATCTAACTCTACCATTTTACAATCAATTTCATCAGCCTGTGAAAACCGAAGGAGATCAGGCTGGGTGTCTAATGTACCACTGGCTTCTTCCGCTTGGTAGTTTCCTAGTTCTAGCTCAATGAAGTAATTCCCCAACACAGAATTTACTGGTTCATTCTTACCCTCCAACTGAGTGACATTGTGTTTCATGTGGGGTTCTCTTAATACTTTAATTTGATTGGGAATTCCCTTATAAGGTAACCATAGATGTGACCAATATGAAGCAAAATACCCATTTAGCTTTGCTGACCAATCCCGACTCAAAACAAGCCCATAAGCTTCACTTATGTCTGCTACTACAATATCTATGAACTGACATACCTTTTCATTTGAAGATAGTCGAATCAAAACATCCTCCATTTCCCCAATTACCTTCACATTTGTTCTGTCTAATTGAATAACCTGCCAGGTATATGGTTTAGGCTGTCCATTTATCCTTTTGCAGACTGAAAGCGGCATAACATTTATTGATGCCCCTGAGTCCACTAAATAGTTGTGTACGTTATGGCTGGAAATTTCAAAGGTCAGAAGAAATGGTGGGGTTTTGCATTTAAACTTACCTCCCACACTTGCTTCCCCAATTTCTTCTTCTTGGGGTTGATTGTCGGTGGGAATCTTTTCTTCAGGTATTTCAAGTGCTTTTAATAATCTTTCTTTCTGCTGAGGTATATTGCACATTTCAAATAATGAAATATTTGCTTTAGCCCTTTTAATATCTTCCACAACATCATACTCCATCTTATGCTCTTCTAGATTCTTTTTACATTTTCACTTTTCCCTACAACTGGCTTAACAGGCATGTTGATTTGCTTAGGATCTTGACTGGTAATGGTAAACTCAGGAATTTTATTAGTTGTGGTGCTTTTCTGAAATTTCTTTACATTCTTTTGGAGTCTCTTAATTTTTGGGATTATTAACCTGTCTTCTTTTATCAGCCCTTGGCTTCTTGTTGTCACATTTTCTTCTAATATGTCCTCATGTCTCAAATAACTTTCCTCTTCGGTATCAAACATCGAGACACAGTCCCATAAAACCATGGCATCATCCTCTTGATTTTCTATCGATTTGTTATCATTTTCTTCCTCATCATTTGCCTCTGTTAGTTTTGAGTCTAGTAGCTGATTCATCATTAACGTCATTGAATTTATCCATTGATGACAATTTTTTTCAGAATGGGGCTGCTGGTGAAAAGTGCAAAAGTTGTCCATACCTACCTCCGTTAAGTTAATTGATGCAGGAGTGTGTGGAGGAGGTTTAGACTGATTGTTATCCTCTCTACTCTTGTAGTAAGGCTTATGTGCTTTCTGAGCTTCCTTTTCCTTCTCCAAATCTATTATTTTGTTTGAAAGCTTCTGCATCATCTTTACCACCCCTTCAAAGTCATGAGACTGCTCTTCCTTAGGCTTTAGTAAATAATAAAGCTTTCTTACCAAGAGTTTTTTCTCCAGACTGCTCAGGATAATCTTCGATGCTCTCTCTTTCAGCTTCTACTCTTTCAGCTTCTTCGTAAGTTTCTGATAATGTAGGTTTGGATTTCATCTTGGCGAACATGGCCAAATCAGGACCTAAAGCTGAAGTATAATACTCAATCAAATCTTTATCAGAAGGTTTATCAGCTGCAGAAAAATTCTTAAGATAAGCAACAAACCTTTGTGTAAAACTATACACCTTTTCTTTTCTTTCTTTCTTCAAAGCGCATAAACCTTTCATTGGTGCTACATGGGTTTTCTGGGATGCATATTTATTTCTGAATATTCCTTCAAAAGTATCCCAGTCTAGGATTGAGTTTGTAGGCAAACCAAAATACCATGAGGCCGCTGCTCCTTTAAGGGTATGTGGAAAAAGCCTGGAAACTACATCTTCGTGTTCTCCAGCCTTTAGTCCTTCTATGGCCAAGTAGAAAATTCTCAAGTGATCATCTGCTAAAATCTTTTCACTTGGGTCAAATTTGAGCAGCATTTTCTCAAAATCCTGAGGTAAGTCATGCAAAGGAGGTGTTAGGTTCAAAGGTGACTTGGCTTTCCAAGCAGGTGGTGGATTTGGTGGGTTGGGTGGTTGATTAGCGTTTACGACTGCCATGAGTCTGGGTGGAGAGTGAGGTGGTGAATGAACATGAGTATGAATAGGTGAACAATAGGGTGTATCTGGGCCCACTTGATTCAAAGGCTGAACAACTTCCTGCAAGGCTGTTTCTACCAATTCTTCCAAATCTCCAACCAAAACTGGGTCTTCCAATATAGGACGGTCTTTTTTCTTATACTCTCTTCTGGGTAAATCAGGGATAATTGGTAATCCTCCAATACTTTTCACATATGCCCTAGTATTTATTCTCAGATCATTAACTACTTCGTTGTTTACAGAATAAAAATGTTCTTTACCTTTCTCTTTAGGAGTCGGACTGGGAAATGAACTACTTTCAAAATTATCACTGGTGGAGTAATTTCAAGGAAATGGGTTTCCTCGGCCAGCCATGCACTGGCGGCCCTCCTTCTAGCGCCAAAAACTGTTGAGGCCTGGAAAATCGTAGGCGGCAACAGTAAGGGATTCTCCCCAGTAAACGTTCCCAACTAGCCCGTTACTGTTTGGTATGGGGAATCCGTCCAGTTTGCGGTCCGACTACCGTAGGTCAAGTAACCAAAATAAAGGGTTTTATCGGTTATGGCCTGGTCCACCATGTATCTTTTTAGTTTTTTAGTTTTAAGCATGATATGCAAGTGCCTATCTAAAATGCAGATTGATAGAGAATACGAGGAGCGGTCACAATGTGATGCGCAGGTTCTTACCTCTCGTCTTAACTCTCTCGCATCTAAATCACACACAGCAAGAAAAATAAAACTAACTAACTAAACTGTCCCTAGGGAGCGAGATTATCATTTAATGAGTAATGTATTATTGTTCATGCATTAAGAAAAATCAGAGGTAGCTGTTCTTTATTTCAAAAACACATAAACATGAATAGATAGATGAGCAACAAGATAGCTCATTGTTTAAGAAAAGCATTCATTACTCATAGTAGAAATTCCATAAAATAAACTAGAGAGCATTCATACAAGAACATAGGTTCAACAAGTTAGAACGATCTCACAGTTAATGGACAAAAGCTGAAAATGAAATAGTTCCCCTTCAACAACATCCATTGCACAACATTTGAACATTCCACCAAAGCTTTCTCCACCAGGCAAAATTGTAATTATCTATTGCAAAATGAAATAGTTCCTCTTACAACATGTTCTCACAAGTCTAACTAGGAAAAAGTCTCCGTTCCTTCTAACTTTCCTATATTTATACAAAAAACCACAAAACCTTTGGGTTGCCCCGCCGGGTGACCTTTGGGCTCCCCCAACCGTTTAATCTCACAATTTTGTCTTTTGTGAGTGCTCATGATTCATACCAACGTTACATTTTGAATCTAATATTTAAAAGCACTTTTTTGAAAAAGGACCAGCTAGGTAACTGACGAAGTCCTCCCAAGATTGGGCCTTTGCTGCTATTGATCTGTCTAAGATCTCAACCTTTAATTTCTTCTCCTCTGTTTCTTAATTTTCTTTCTCTTCCTTCCCTGCTGCCTCATTTTTCTACTTAGTCTTCTAGACATATCCTCTCTGCAGCAGTCATCACCCTGTCATGAACAACCAGTTCTTAGATCACTTAGCATTCGAAAAAATGGCTCAAACTGTATTAACACATACATCTTGTAGAATGAAAAAATATTAATGCATGAAGAGAAAAATGATAATACATAGAAATATCTGACAACTGAGTCTGAATTTTTTTCTAAACCTGCTGTCTAACTAGAATCACGATCTCAAAAGATCAAACTCCTCATCTCAATCCCAACTGTATTTGGACCAATTCGACATCCTCCAATGGTAGCATAAAAATGACAAAGTCACCGCCATCGAAAAATAGGGTAAAAACACTCGGGAAAGGTGGGAAAACTCCTACCGGCGGGAAAACACTTAAGCATCGGGTGAAAACACAACTGCCATCAACGGGTGGAAACACTGTAAGTCGGATGGTTAGCTTACTAAACCGTCGCAACGGCGGAAACCTTATAGACTAAGGATCCCGGGTCAACATAAAACGTCAGCGAAAATAAGACATTAAACGCTACCGTCCACGCATCAGAAATCAGAAGCTTGGAGGGCTACGTATCGGTGACCAAAGTCTCAATGCTGCCGCTGTGTCAAAAATGCATAGGAGTAACCCCCCTGATCAATAGCCAAGACCATTCCGATAGCAAAAACAAAACATCACCAAGTAAAAGTTGAAAAACCAAGGCATCGGCGAGCATCGGAATTATCCATTGGCGAACGGAAAGGCTATAAATCGGGCAGTTAATGCACTACAGAGCTGCAACAGCGGGAAACATGAGGACTATGGCCCCGATTCAGAGATAAAAAGACTTCCGATAGTGATAAAGAAAACGTCGAAAAACAGAAAATTAAGTGTTCGGAAGACTTAAAAATCGCACAGCGGTTAATGTAGTTCGTTTCATCTCTGAAACAATGGCAGCATAGATAAATACATCAATGTACCCTGATCGATGGATTCTTTCAAGTGTTCGACCTCAACACATCTATTCACAATTGGTAGATTGCACTCTGTACCTTGATTCCCATTTTCATTATCAGTGGGTTACCTCTCGTCTGTTAATGGTATACATCAATGACCGGTAATCAGACGATGGACTACTATGTTCGACCTCGACACATCTATTCACATAGTAGGACATGTACTTGTAGCGGTTTGTGTAGAAGACCTTCCAACTTGGTGGAATTCCATATATGCTACCTCCTTGATCGTGTTATTATTCATGAGATTTTAGCTCTCGTGATCATGATTCCAGTATTTCCAGTATATATCATATAGATTTATCTATTATGGAGATCTTGATCCATTGTATATTGTATTTGGCGATGATCACACATGAAACTTTGTATATCATGCCTATTCATGGCCATTGTACTCTTATGTATCCCGCACTGCTACATGTATTTGCAGTCACATGCATATATTTATCATTGTATTGTACTGATGAGTGGCTGGTTCTTCCACCTGGGTCTTCATTACTCCACTTTTGGGATGGTTTTTATAATGTATTTCGGCCATCATGTTACCCCTCTGACCTCACACATTAGGGGGCATCTGTTATAGCTAATTTTACCAGACGAGGTAGATCACACATTTATGGCCTTCCCTATCCCTATGCAGACTCCTTGGACCCCATGGACTTATATTATACTTTGATGTTCCAAGATCATCCCCAAAAAATGCCTGTTTATACATATACATGACTTTTAAAGCAATACCCATGTGTATGCGCAACTTTTGACCTCAAACATGGGTACATCGGGATGTGTGTAAAATGACAAATATTTTTGGAGTTTTCCTCATTTGAGTCTGAATAACTTGACTCTTGGCCTTCCAAATGCCTTGAGAACAATCAGATTCGACCCTCCATTACCTCTTTCGAGTGCTATATAATGAACCCCTTGGATACATTGAAGGAGGAGAAATTGAAGAGCAAGGAAACTATAGTCGATTGTTTCCTCAACTTTGATTATACTTGAGTTTGCATCCCTTTGTCCCTTGGAGGACATAGTGTTCTTCCCAAGCTTGCCTTTTCTTTGTGAGCTTGCTATCGAGAGATGGAGGATTGAAGTGGCGGAGGCCCAGGTGGAGGACTCAGTTTCTCCGGTTTACAAAAGTGCCGATAGAGTTTGTCACTATTGTATCTCTGATTTATTAATATAAATATATTTTCCTGTCCAATTCATGTGCATTTTAAATATGAATATTGAATCCATGGATGTATTTAATTGCTTATACATGGTTGATTATATATGCTAGTATAGCTCTAACACACACACATATATATATCATGGTTGCTTTGTTTTTTGTTGTTGAGAGCAAATATTAATTGCAATTGCATTGGAAAATCTCAACAGGGATCTACTTCAACCATTAGGAATAAGGTACGATTCGATATCTGTTAGTGTTATATTTGCTTACTATTCTTGCATATTGGGAAAGATTGATTTCTAGTGTCATACTGTCTGTTGTGGTAGCCCCAAGCCATAGTAAGTTTCTCTCCATAACATGAGGTACATAACCTATTATTTTCGAGCAGCCAATGTATGTTCTAAAATATTTTAACGACTTTACCAAGGCATAAGCCTGCTTTTCCATGATTGCATATTTCAATTCTGAACCCCGTAAAGCTTGACTCATGAAAGCAATACGTTGCTCGAATCCTTCATTGTTTTTCTGGAGAAAGACCCTCGCAATGGTATTTTCAGAAGCAAAGGAGAAAATTAATAAATATTTAGAATAATCAGGACTAACCAAAACTGGTGATATAGTAATTGCATCCTTGATTCATCTGAAAGCTTCTTGATCCTTATTAGTACATTCAAACTTAAAATATTTCTTTAATAACTTCTAGGTTGGATTCATTAATTCTGCTAAGTTAGGGATGAATCTTATTATAAAGTTGATGTGTCCATTAAAGGATTGGAGAGCTTTTACATTTTTAGGTAAAGAGATCTTTTTAATTGCCTCAATCCTTTCGGGATCCACCTTTACTCCATCTTTGGAAATGATATGTCCTAACAGTTTCCCTTCATCAATTCCCAGGATAGACTTTGTTGGATTAAAAGAGGTACCATATTTCCTACATCTCTTGAATATTTGCTTGAGGTGACTTACATTACTTGTTCTTTGTTTTGAAAAAGCTGTTAAGTCATATTGATAAATTTCTATGATCTTTCCAATTAGTTCCTTAAATGCATAATCCATGGCCCTTTGGAAAGTGGCCCCTGCATTCAACAAACCAAAAAGCATCCTTAAATATTCGAAGGTACCACATGGGGTTGTGAAATTAGTCTTATGTCTCTCCTTTTGGATCACCACCTGATTATAACATGAAAATCCATCTAACATAGATATCATTTCAGAACATGTCCCGTTTGAAGAAGAGTTTCCAAAATCGACAACGAATAGTTGTCCCTTTGACAAGAAATGTTTAGATTCCAAAAATCTATACATATTGTTATGCTCCCATTCTTATTTCTCACAACCACCATGTTGGATCACCAAGATGAATGTCGTATTTGCGCAATGATCCCAACATCCAACATTTTCTCAAGCTCCTTTTTAACTAATATTAGTGCAAGCTTGGGTTGATTTGTCTCATTTTTTGTTGAAAAGGTTTTGCTTCTTTAATGTCATGTTTGAGAGGTATAGTTTGTTGGGACACAACCTCTCGATAGGATTTGAGCTCATCATAAGTGAAAGCGAAGACATCCCTATATTCTTTGACAAGATTTATCAAGTCATTCATTTACTTTTCAGAAGTTCCTTTTCAAATTTTTATCATTTTTGGTTCATTATTTGTGCCAATGTTGATCTCAATGTAATCCCTAGGTTTCATTGAGTCAATGTTAATTTTCCTTCTATCCTGCATATCAAATATATTATCAAGTGAAACTAGACCACGAGATACTAGATTGTTGAATTGAACACCTTTCCCCTGATACTCTTTACCCTCCTCCTGAAAACTGACATTGAAGTTTGGAAATTTCTCTATGTTATGGATAAATTTCAAAATCTGTACATCATCGCGAAATACCTGCTAATGGTCCATGTTATCTGGGATTGATGGTCTAAATTTAATCTCTAATTTACCATCACCATTTAGAAGTTCCTCTAACGGTTGAAAATTTGAAGATACTATAGCTAGGTTATCTTCTAAGCTATTTCGATCTCTATGGATGCTAGTCAAATTTAAGGCATCAAAGAATTCCATTGTATCCCACACTGCATTCCTATATTTCTTTAACCTTTGACACTTGCATTAAAAATGGTTTTTAACTTGGAGGATTATTAAATCAGAGTCACCTCTTATATTCAACATATTAATCCCCATATATTTAGCTATTTCCAACCCAAGTAAGAGTACCTTGTTGGTTTATTGGTAAATACCGAGAGTGGGGGGGTGAATCAGTATTGTTATCTTTTTACTATTTTAACCACTTTTAAATCTATCATTAGAAACACATAACAACAATAATACACATAACACAATTTGAATGAGGAAGACCAATAATGTAAACCACCAATACGTCCTATTACTGCAAAACTGTTATTTACAAATAGTTTTTCTTGCTGCTACAGATAAGGATGGTATTACACCCTATTTACCAATACCAATTGGAAGGAGGCTATGACCCCCTGGTTTATCAGCTACGACTGAAAGGATGCTACAACACCCTATTTACCAATGCCAATTGGAAGGAGGCTACGACCCCCTAGTTTATCAGCTACGACTGAAAGGAGGCAACAACCCCCTGCTGGCCTATTGCCTGCCCTAGCACTGCCTTGCCACCCTGATATGTTTCTCGTGATTTCTCTCCAAGTGAATTTTGTCACACCCACTAATATATGATTCTGGTAATGTAATTTGAATTGTAGAGACACTTTCCTTCTTACTTAGGCCACTGCTTAAATACTTCTCAGTGTTTAAGCTTCTTTCAACAGTCACGTCTCTTCAAATTGAACAAACACACCTTTCACTGTTGTGCCCTTTCATATATGAAGATCACACCTTTTGGAATGTCCTTTCATGTTCTTCCATTGATCCTCCACCTCAATGATCGTTACCGCAGCTTGGAAACAATTTCCGCACCTCTGTCTAAAAGTTTGAAGGTGCTTCTGCACTGTCAAACTTCTTTCTGCAAGATCATATTCCTAATCCAATCAGATTCGTTGATCCTATTTCTAATTCAATATGGACCGTTGATCTAACCATCGATTTCTGCCTCAAAATTTCCTTTCCGCACCAAGATTACCTCATCAACAATTCACCACTGTCGATCTTCATCGAGTGTTTTCATGATCGTCGATCTCCAGATTGCGGGATGCGGGATGCCAACTGTTCACTTTTACCTTTCTGCAATATCCTTTCCGCAAGCTTCTTTCCACAAGATTCTTTCTGCAATTTTCATTCCACACCGTCGATCTGTTTTAGCGGAACTAACTTCAGCCATCCAATCTTTCCAGATTGCGGGATGTGGGATGTGGAAACATAATATTTCGGCTTTCCGCAAGCTCCCTTCCACAATTTTTCTTCCACATTGTTGATCTTTTTGCAGAGTCTTTCCTGATCATTGATCTTGCGGATTGCGATATGCGGAATCACACTTTCCTATTTTAGACTTCCACAATTTTCTTCTGCAACTTTGTTTTTGCATTTTCCTGGATCATTGATTTCCTTGTGGATTTACGCCTGACCGTCCGATCTTGATCTTTTGCGGAACTTTGGATTTTCCGCCTATCTTTTGCGGGATGATTCCTAAGCGTAGGATCTTGTGCGGGATGCTTCCTAACTGTCCATTCTGGAACTCATGCAGACCTACATTCTGTTTTTGCAGATGATACAAAAACTGATCCTCATTCATCGAATCTCATGCATCTAACTATTCCCCCTCATCATTGTGCCATGTCATCACTACCTTTGTCTATGCCACCTCATCATCGTGCCATTTTGTCTTTTCTTTAACTTATGTTGCGTTAAGTCTGCGTTAACTCTGCCATGGTATCTTTTGTAATTCATAAGCAACTTTGCCATCACTACCTTAGTCTTTCATCATCATTAGGACACCATCATATTCCATGTCATCATATGTGTCATGCTACATCATCAACTATGCCATGCCATGTCATCACTACCTTAGTCTTTCACCGAGTTTGTCCCTCCATCATATCCACTGGTTATTCCTTTGTCATTCGTGAACACCTTTGACATCAATGACAACTATATACTCAGATATGCCAACAATATCCCCCTTTGGAATTGATGAAAACCTCTAAACATTCTCCCCCTTTGACAACAATGACAAAGGATAACCTGTTATGCTAATGCTGCAATTATTTTGATATAGGGTTTCCTATCTCTCTTATTTTTGACAACTCCTCCTGTCATCATATCTCCCCTTTTAACTAAACTTGGTTATTTAACCAATGTATTATCATTTATCTTAACATTTCCTGTTATTGAATGATGGCTTAACTGATAGATCCATGGACTCCCCCTGTCACTTTACTCCTTCTCCTTTGTCAACATTTTTATGACAGAGTCTACACTTAGCATTTTTCAACACTCTTCCATTTTATGTTCTAGGATACATGTTTCCCCCTTTTTTTTTAAAACTCTATTCCTACTGCCATATCTAATGGTCTATTCTTCTTGTAAGTTAATTGGCTCCCACTTTTACAAGAATTCCTTAAGTCTGCACATTTAAATCTTCATATAAAGACCTAGCATATTATGCTGGATTCTTTTGGATTTTAGATCTATATTATGAACTGTACAGGGACCCATAAATTTAGATCCTCAACAAAAAGATTACTTCAGTTTATTTCTTTCTCGAAATATCACTACCCTAGAATACAAAGGTCCCGCGTGAAGAAAAACAACCAGATTATAACTCTTCAGAATTCAGTCCTCTGGGGCGCCTCTCACGTCTGTCTCTCTTGGTTCTCCCCAATCGTTCGGCTTGTCCTGGCATCGATTCCACTTGCTATATGTCAATATCGACTGCTCACTCACCAACCTATTCGTAGCAATGTTTCCTAGCTGACGATTCACCAGTCTTTCATAATATACTGAATTATGAAAAGGCTCAACAGTATTTTCATTTAAGACTTGTGCTTTCTTCTAGTGTCAACAATTTTTATGTGTCATGACTTCAAATACTAAGTGAACATAATCATATTTATTTTCTATTTGATTGTAGATATCTATTAAATTGAGCACATAGATCTATGGACAAACACACAACTCACAAGATAGATCACACAATTTACTCAGTTATTGAAGAATGAAACAATGCAAAGATAGCTTGGAGCTGTGAATGATTTTCATTAATCAAAGACTAATTAGATAATAATTACAATGAAGTACAATGTCTTAAATAGCCATAAGCAATTCGAATCCACATGAAGAAATTTGAATTGATTAGACTCTACTTGACTGTAGGTAGCTAATACCTTGTCTAAATCATTATCGGAGGACTCAATAGTTAACTGACCTTGTCTAAACCAATATCGGAGTTCATTGGAGTTCTAAAACATAACTCAAGTTTCTAATTCAGTGTTAACTGAGGCTAAATGACTGTGGTAGGTGAGAAATGCACCTCTCCTGCATGCAGCCATGCAAACCTAGCGCTAACTGAATGTAGAGGACTAGAACTGAATGTAACTGACTCCTAACTCAACTTGACTAGTCACTAATTGAACTAAACTGATTAAGGTTGGTATCGGCACTCCCCGCGGCTCCTAAATTGTAGGGATTGATCTAGGAGGATCCTAAACTGATGCATGCAAGTGCAATTAGTGGAAGTAGGCCTCAATTAGTGTTCCCCACACTTAGTAACTGGAATATGTGCCCCAATTAGGTAAAGTGGACCCAATGGTGTTAGTGATTAAAAATAGTCTGGATGGACTCCCAATTTAAAAATGACTCCCAATTTAGACATATGAAAAAATTAGACAAGGGAGGATTAATAATCCTAACACCCCCCCTGAATGCTAACTTGGAAAATCTATGGGCCCTGGTAACTAAGACCATAGGTCACCCATTACATCAAGTAAAATAAAGTAACTGCTCAATACAAGGAGCTGAGGAAAAAAACCACATGGGAAAAAATCCCCCCCTCTAATTAAGCAGGTAGAATCAGGATCAATCTGGTTCTTCTGTGGAAAGGTATCCTCAGTCTTGGCATGTGAACCTCTCCATTGTATGGATTAATATTCCTCTTTGGAAGAGGAATGATATGCTCAACTAAATCAGAAATATAGACAATTGTTGGATGAAGACTGGATCCATGTAGAGCAACTAAAATCAACTGATAAGTGCGAAAAGGTTCTTGAGGATTCAGAAAATGTGAGGAACACTCAAGAAACTGATATGTTGCAGCCATGAACATCAAACCATGAGTGGTAAAATCATCCCCAAGTGTTAGGATCAAGTGTTGAGGTGGATGCAAAATGTCTTCCTCTTTACTAGTTCCGTGAGGAGATGAGCATGTGATCAATGGTAGAGAAGCACTGTGATTGTGGAGAGCGAATGCTTAAGCTAAATATTCTGATATATATTAAAAAATATATAATAATTCACAAAATAAAATATCAGCAACCTCATTATAGGAAACTAACACCAAATCCCCAGCAGTAGTTTTGAAGAGAAATTGCGGTACTTGATTTTTCACACCGGAATTGGTGAGAGCAGCTACAAGCATGATTGAAAGCTCTTGGATTTTAAAATTTAAACCATGAAATATCAGATTATATCCAAATAATATCATATCAGATCCAATAAGTTCCATATCATATCCAAAGAAATGGTCAACCGAGACGGTGGATGCACAACTTTCTTCTTCTTCAAAATTCTGAATTTTGGTGCATGCAATCTTGAGGAATTTGCTGGAAGATCTAGATCAAGGGGAGAGAATAGATCACTCTGGTAATCTGATATTTCTTCCAAAATATCCAATTTATTACATATTTTCACACCAGCAGCAACATTAGGGAGATAAAATTCAAATTTTTCTTCACTTTTGGAAGCAATTACTGGCAAATTTTGCACAAAAATCAAAGGAAAATTACCGGTGAATGTTTGCATGGAAGTGCAGCAGTATTTTTCTTCAATATCAGAGATTTGAATGTCTTATTCTATTTCATCCATACAAGGAGATGAGATATCGGATATCTCATAAACTTCTGGATCATCAGGAGAAGGAGTCACTGCAAGGAGACTGTCTTCAATTTGAATTGACTGTGTAGAAGATTTTGCTTCTTCTTCATCTTGAACAAATTCATAAGAGATAGTGGAGGCCGAGATTTTTGGATCAAGGATGCTTATGGTGTTGGATGTGCTCTCCAAATTTCTATTATGATCCTCATCAATCATTCGAAAGGTTCTAGATAATCTTGTTTAGAGTTCCTGTGGATCTTTAATAGATCTATTGAGGTAGCGCAAGCTAGGAGAAAGAGTCAATTTCATTATTTCAAAAGCTGCATCTTTGCATTTAGCCTTCCATTCTCACTCTCAAAATACTCTCTAATGAATCCATTAGACACCATATAGAGATATTGTCTATTCAAAAATACAAACATCTTCACCTTACATTCAAAATAGTTTGATGGTTGGGTGAGAAGAGGAACCGATGAATTCATTTTGAAGTTGTACCTGCAAAAAAAAAAAGGACATCGTAAGGTCAGACAGCCTGCACATTTCAGGTTTTCATCACACCCAACATAGTTGATCAATCTTGATCAACAATTCCTTAAATTGGGGTATTAAGTGGTAAACCTTCTGCTTTTGGTGCAGATCTGGAAGGAGCATTTTTGCTCAAAAATGATCTAGTAGGAGATATGAGGAGGAGAAGTGCCGTGTCTACCGAGGATCTGATACCATATTAAATTGAGCACACAGATCTGTGGAAAAACACACAACTCACAAGATAGATCACACAATTTACTCAGTTATTGAAGAATGAAACAGTGCAAAAATGGCTTGCAGCTGTGAATGATTTTCATTAATCAAAGAGTAATTAGATAATAATTACAATGAAGTACAATGGCTTAAATAGCCACAAGAAATTAAAATCCACATGAGGAAATTTGAATTGATTAGACGCTACTTGAATGTAGGTAACTAATACCTTGTTTAAATCATTATTGGAGGACTCAATAGTTAACTGATCTTGTCTAAACCATTATCAGAGTTCAACGAAGTTCTAAAACACAACTCAAGTGTCTAATTCAGTGTGACTGAGGCTAACTGACTGTGGTAGGTGAGAAATGTGCCTCTCCTGTATGCAACCATGCAAACCTAGTGCTAACTGAATGTAGAGGACTAGAACTGAATGTAACTGACTCGTAACTCAACTTGACTAGTCACTAACTGAACTCAACTGATGAAGGTTGGTATCGACACTCCGAATGGCTCCTAAATTGTAGGGATTGATCTAGGAGGCTCCTAAACTGATGCATGCAAGTGAAATTAGTGGCATTAGGCCTCAATTAGTGTTCCCCGCACTTAGTAACTAGAATATGTGCCCCAATTAGGTTAAGTGGACCCAATGGTGCTAGTGACTAAAAATAGACTAGATGGACTCCCAATTTAGACATATGACCAAATTGGACAAGGGAGGATTAACAATCCTAACAATATCATGGTTTTCATGACTCTCACATTTTGTTGTTCTCACGTTACTTTATGCTTTCACTTATGTCATCCATACAGCAACCTTGATCACCCATCATATTTGAAGAAGATATCTTTCAATATACTTCAACATTAGATACCAATTGAATTTTTTTTCTTAGATACCAATTGGATTTTTCTGACTTTAACTCCCCCTGAGTATAAGATCCCTTCTAATGTTATTTTCAGGGTTTTCTTTAAACCACAAGAGACCTTTTTAGAAAAGGATCCCACAGTCATCACTGCATTCTTTTTCATCCCCTTCATCTTTATCGGTGTACTCTTTTATATCACTAAGTAGCTTTCCCTCATGATGAGTGTCGTTTTTATCTATGACCTCATTATTCTCAACATCAACTATTGAGAATTCATCAATGACTAAAAGTTGTGTTTCTTCTGAAGCTTCTAATTATTTCATCCACACCTTTTTAGAAGGTGTACTATTTACTTGTCCTTCACCATGCTCTGCGTTGGTGTCATGTTCCATTTTCATCCTTTGATTTTATCCCCTGAATCTATAGTCAGCCACCTTGTGACCAAACTTATGACAGTAAAGACAATAACCATGAAATTTATGTTTGGAGAATCTATGGTTTTTCTACTTGTAATGACTCTTTTATTTTGCATGTCTTCTGAATTTTTTTTTATCTTGGGAGGATGAGCTGAATTATGATAATTGGACTTCAATTCCTTGTGATTCTTCTGCTGCCTAGGTGTATCTTTGGAGGAATCTTGTTGAAATCCAAAATTTTCATGAATGATGGAGCTTGATCCTTTATGATTATATCCAAGACCTTTTTTTATCCCTGGGGGATATTTGTAAGCTGAGGACTTTATTAAGAGCTTCAGTACTTTCCTTGAACTTCTCACTAACAAGAAGCTAATCTTTTAGCTTCTTTACTTCTTCGTTGAATTCAACAACTTCTTTTTTAAGCTCTTGACCTCTTTCATACTATCCAACACTTGTTGTCTTGAATTACGTAGCTCTTCTTGGAGGGTTTTGAATTCCTCTTCTTTTGACTTCTTCTCTTCTTGATTTTTTGACAATTTTCCTTTCAAGAATTTGTTCTTTTTCCTACACTTTTCAATTTCATCTACAACAAACATGTATTGGGATTCTATTTCCACTTCTGATTCCTCATATGGGTTTGCTATCCCTATAAATAAATTTTCTTCATCTTCACTTATCTTTTAATCTTCACTAACATCCTCGAGAAAAGCAAGTATTTCTTCTGCTCTTTGCTCAACTGAGTAGAGGTCTTTTATCTTGTCCCAAAGTTCCTTTGTAGATTTACATTCACCTATATTCTCTTTAACATCATCAGGTAATCCATCAAGGATTGAAGCCATTTCCATTGACTTACTTTTCTTAGATTTATTTTGAGCTAGATTCCTTATCCTCTTTGGTGGGAGGTAATCGGTGATCACTAAATTCCATACATAATGTCCGAATGCCTTTAGATAAATTTTTATTCTTGTACTCCAAAATATGTATTTATCTTTACAAAGTATTGGATATCCATTTATTGTGTAAATCTCGTCTTGTTGATCCTTAGTGGTTTTAATGGGATCTTCCTTCCAGTGGTTAAACTATAGTGAAGGAACCTGCTCTGATACCGACTGTTGGTTTATTGGTCAATACTGAGAGGGGTAGGTGAATCATTATTGTGATGTTTTTACTATTTTAAACACTTTTAAATCTATCATTATGTTGTGCCCCTACCCAACAGCCTTTAAAAAACATTATTTCATCAAATAAAATTGTACTTGGT
>LPNX010964901.1:203422-217145 GCA_001517045.1 Pseudotsuga menziesii | reverse complement strand
TTATGGAAAACAGCCATTGAATTACATTCAGGTTCTTTCCTGATTTTTTTTGTAATTAATGTATATTTGTTAATAATGCAAATTTTATAACTCATTTAATATTTTTGATTAATTTTTGATTATTTATAAGTTCAGTTAATTAAATAGATTTGTTTCATAGATTAATTTAATTAAATTACTAATTTATTAGTAAGTAGATTAACTAGTATAATTTGTACATTCATTAACTAGTTTAATTTGTACATTCGTAGGTATTTATTAGATTTAATTAACGAAAGCAATAGCTCTATTTTATCTTTTAGACTTAGTTTAGTTAGACTTTCAGGCTAACAGAGCCTTTAAACCTGTCGGAAACAACCATCCCAAACAGCTTGGAGCCTGTTTTAAGGATCCCGGTCTGGGTTGTCTTCCCTGTTGCGTGCATAGTCACATATGCCCGTCAACACATTATAAACACATAACAACAAGAATACACAGAACACCATTTTAACATGGAATCCCAATAGGGTAAACCACTAATACGTCCTATTACTGCAAAATTCTTATTTACAAATAGTTTTCCCTACTGCTACAGACAAGGATGGTATTACACCCTATTTACCAATATAAATTGGAAGGAGGCTATGACCCCCTGGTTTATCGGCTATGACTGAAAGGATGCTACAACACCCTTTTTACCAATGCCAATTGGAAGGAGGCTACGACCCCTTGGTTTATCAACTATGACTGAAAGGAGGAAACAACTCCCTACAAGCCTATTTCCTACCCTAGCACCGCCATTCCACCCTGATATGTTTCTCACATTTCTCTCCCACTGAATTCTGTCACATCCATTGGTCTCTGATTCAGATAATGTAATTCGAACTGCAGAGACACTTTCCTTCTTACTCAGGCCATTGCTTAAATACTTCTCAACGTTTAAGCTTCTTTCAACAGTCGTGTCTCTTCAAACTGAACAAATAGACCTTTCACTGTTGCACCCTTTCATATATGAAAATCACACCTTTCAGAATGTCCTTTCACGTTCTTCCATTGATCCTCCACCTCAAATATCATTACCGAAGTTTGGAAACCATTTCCGCACCTTTGTCCAATGTTTGCAGGTGCTTCCTCACTGTTAAACATTTTTCTGCAAGATCATCTTCCTGATCCAATCAGAGTCATTGATCCTATTTCTAATTCAATTTGGACCGTCGATCTAACCATCGATTTCTGCCTCAAAATCACCTTTCCAGACCAAGATTACCTTATAAACGATTCCCCACCATCGATCTTCATCGAGCATTTTCATGACTGTTGATCTCCAGATTGCGGGATGCGGGATGTCGAATCTTTGCTTTTGCCTTTCTGCAAGATTCTTTCTGCAATTTTCCTTCCACATCGTCGATCTGTTTTAGCGGAATTAACTTGAGTCGTCTGATCTTTCCAAATTGTGGGATGCGTGATGCGGGATGCGGAAACGTAATATTTCGACTTTTCGCAAGATCCTTTCTGCAATTTTTCTTCTACACCGTCGATCTTTTTGCGAAGTCTTTCCTGATCGTTGATCTTACGGATTGCAGGATGCAGGATGCAGAATCACACTTTCCTATTTTGGACTTCTGCAACTTTGTTTCTGCATTTTCCTGGTTTGTTTATTTCCTTGCAGATTTACCCTTGACCGTTCGATCTTGATCTTTTGTGGAACTTTGGCTTTTTCGCTTATCTTTTGCGGGATGCTTCCTAACCGTCCATTCTATAATTCATGTGGATTTGCATTCTGTCTTTACGAATTATACAAAAACTTATCCTCATTCATTAGATCTCATGCAGCTAACTATGCCACCTCATCATCATGCCATGTCATCACTACCTTCGTCTATTCCACCTCATCATCTTTCCATTTTGTCTTTTCTTTGACTTATGCTACGTTAACTCTACCATGGTATCTTTTGTAATTCATAAGCAACTTTTCCATCAATACCTTAGTCTTTCATCATCATTAGGACACCATCATATTCCATGTCATCATATGTGTCATGCTACATCCTCAACTATGCCATGCCATGTCATCACTACCTTAGTCTTTCACTGAGTTTGTCCTGCCATCATATCCACTAGTTATTCCTTTGTCATTCGTGAACATCTTTGACATCAATGACAACTATATACTCAAATCTGCCAACATACCTCACATTCTTCTACATTGTTGGTTGGCTCAAATTCTAACCTGAAGGCAAAGTTGAAAACTTGACCTTTAGGTGAAGTGATGAAAACTCCAGCTCCTTTTCTAGATATTGAATGAGCGCCATCAAAATTCATCTTCCATATTTCATCTACCTTTTCGTCTTTAAAATTTTCCTTAACTGGTGCCAAAAAGGTAGAATAACAAGAATAATTTCCAAGACTATCTATGTGGTAAACATATTCATTTGAAGGATTCTTGGGGTTTTTCTACATGATACTTCTTCTCCTTTTCACTATGCAATTTTACCATTGTATTCTGAGATAAAGGAGCGGTGGAATAAGTCCAGTCCATTTGAATGGATCCCCCCAAATTGACATCCCACTTTCTTGATAGCAACATACCTCATTTGTACGGTACATCAATTACAAGAATATCCATGTTTAGATGAATATCAATGTATTTAGCCAATCTTACTGGAAAAACCAAAATAATACCATCAACCTCAACTACTCTAGAGTCCATGGAACATATATTATAATATGGTCTAGTGATTTTTAAATTTAACTTTTCCATGACTTTCGTGGTCATTATGTTGGCTAAAGACCCAAAATCTAACATACAGTTATGAAGAAGAAGATCATTCATCAATAGTGAAATATAGAATGGATGCTGATCTTCTCTTCCATGTTCCTTAGTTTGTAAAATAACAGGAATATCAATGGAGCCATCTTTGTTTGTTGGATTATTCTTTTCTTAAATTTCTTGAAAGGTTACTTTCTTAGGAGGAGTAGATTTAACACTTCCATCAATTTTTCTCGTTGCACTGGAATTGTAGTCACTTAAGTTGCAGGAATTGGTACTTTAACTTTTTGAAACCAAACACCCTTATAAACAATATCATTTGGTTCATGAGGAGTTCTTACCTACTATTGATCACTTTTTGGAGCTACAACATTGTCTCTTCTTTGATGGGTGATGCCTTTGAACTTAGGCATTTCTCGAATCTTCTCTGATGTAGAAATATCACCATAATTCTTAGTCAAATTGTATAACTCTTGACTATATTCTTTTGATTTATTCCAGTTTTCTTTAGACATGGGATAAACATGGCCAACTGCGTTGATGTATTTAGGCTCGCTTGAAACTTATTCACTACTACTTATCTCGGGAATCCCTTGTTCTAAAATTCGGCATGCAACATAACAACTAGCATCTTCATGAAGTGAATCACAAGGTCTACAATAAGGGATCACTTCCTGAACCATATTGGTTGTATCTATTTGACTTGGAAGGTTATTATATTTATAAGGAGATTTCTTTTGAACCCAGTTACTCTAAGGAGGAAAATATTTCTTAGTAGAGTGAGACCTTTGGATGGTTACTACTCAATTTTGCATGTTTTTCAACTGATTAGTATAAGTAGCTTCCATGGCTTCCATTTTTCATTTAAATCCTTAATATTCTTATCATAAGCCTCTTGCATGGGCTCTTTTCTTTTGGATTCCTATTTTGCATGCCCTCTTGTAAAACCATGCAAGTTAGACTTACCTAAATCCTGCATGTTTACATCAATTTTAATGGCTAATGCTTGAGCAGTTTTAAGATTAGCGGGTTCCTTGTCTCTCAATTGGTATCTCATTTCCCCACTAAGTGCCTCTATACAATAAATCATGATAGATTTTTTAGGAGGCTTGAATTCATCATTCATGCTTGCTATAAGATCTATGAATTTTTTATTGAATTCCTCCATCGTTTCATTTTCATTTCTCTTGATGGAGTGGACTGTATTCAACAAGAAATGAGGCTCCTTCTTTTCACCTAATATTTCCAAAAATCCCTTCTTGAAGGAATCCCAAGAATTATATGAATTATCAACAAGATTAATGTACCGGTCACATGCATCTTCTTCAAGTGACAAAGCAAAAATATTCATGTATACATCATCATGTTGACTTGCAACATCTCAACACGAACTAAGAAGACATTTCAAGAATTTTCTAAGATGGCTTGATGCAGTAATGGAATTTTCCCTTTGAAAACTTTGAAGTTTTTCTATAGATTTTCTTGGTATGGCATGAGACTGACCTGCTATCATAGTAAAATTAAGGGGCTGAAAGAAAGCATCCATTGGATTGACGAGATTTTCCATTGGATTCAAATTTGTGAACAAGAATTGAATGTCTGAAATAGACTCAGCCACTATATTTTCAAGGATTCTATGAGGCTAAAGTCTATGCAATCTTTTTTGTAAGACCCTTTCAGGTTCAGGAAAAAGTTTAAATACTTTATGTAGATTTCTTCTCATAGAATAACCTGAAGTGATTTTAAACTATGGAGTCGTCAAATGGACTGAGTATATTTGAAAATTGTTCGACTAGATCAATAAAAAGTTATTGGGTATACAAAAAAAAGAAAAGGGGGTAAGTCGTAACTCGTGAATAAAAATATTTATCCCTGGTAATGGCGCCAAAAAGTGTTTATGCCTTTCACACATATAGGGATTAAGCGTAATACAAATATTCAAGTTTCTAGGTGTGTCCTTGGGGGAAAGTCTTGATTCAATTATTGTCACTTGATCTTGTCTCCTCCACTTAGGAAAAACTCCTAACGAAGCCAAGGGGGGTGGTCCCTAAGAAAGAGTTTAACCAAGGCTCTTGTGTTTTAGTCGTTAGTGATGGAAGTACATTTTTTTAGGATTTTTTGAAGTAAAATATTGAGAAAAAATTGTTGCAAATATACATGAATATTTCACCAACATATAATATCAACACATAAAGATTAGCAACAATAAAAAAACTGATGATAAACGACAGTAAAATGTTGTAAAATTAGATAAGTGTCATTGGAGTAAAAATAAAGAAACGATGTTTCTCAAAAATTAAAACGTTTTGCAACGTGTCTTGGTCAGTTTTAATTATTAAAAGATGAGTTGAGTTACGAGAGGGGGATTCTCGATATACTATAAATTTTTGAGAATATGTTTAGAATATGACAAAGCTGGTTGGTCACTCAAAAATGTGGGTTGAATCAGAGTCTCTGAGAGGTGTCCAAAACTACACCAACAAGAGTGTAGGCTGATGGTATCTCGAGGTCACTATTTAGTGGTTCCCGCTTCCTTTGAAGATTTTTCCCACAATTATTAAATGTCTTTACACCGGATTTTCGTAATGTTCTTGGGAGTTGATTTTATTAATGGATTTTTAAATTAATGTGTATAGATTAGAAAATGTCGCAAATCGCTTTTGATTCCCCAATGACGAGGAAAATCCTGTAGAGGGAAAAAAACATACACGAGGTTTACGACAAAATGTTTATAATTCCAATCAAAGAAATAAAAGAGTTTGTAAAATCAATTCAAGTAATGAAAAATTAAAACCGGAAACTATGTGTCACTTTATGATCATCCAACAATAATCGACAAAACCTTTGGTTGGTGGAGAGAGCATACTTCATGGTAACAAGTTAAGTATGAAATTATTACTTGATTCTAAGATGAAATCAAAGAAAATTAATCAACCTATTCATGCTTTCTAAAAGGCAGATTGTGTGCATGTGTTAGTTAGTAAAAAGCAAACCAAAAAGAACATTGTGAAACCCCCCGGGGGATGGAGTGTGGGCATTGTGTAGCCCACTTTCTTTCTTTATTACTGAAATTTACAATGTGATTAAAAGATGAAGTAAAATTCACTTTGATCCAAAAAAAGGATTGAAAGGCTTACAATATTGCACGGAGAGAAAAGGAACGAAGAAAGGACTCTTTGGTGTCCCGGGAGACCCAAAAATTGATTTTTGAGCAGTATGTCCTTCTCCTTTTATTAAAAACTGCTGAAATACAGCGAGAAAAATATGTTATAATTCCACAAATCAATCAAAACAAAACACATAATTTACACTACTAAAAATTGCTCGAAAATTGTGAATTTTTTATTGAAAGGGGCACTTTGAGAAACTAATTCGGATCTAGTTCGAGATGAAACTTTTAAAAGGAACCTACATCTGATATATATGCATAAATAAAATCAGATTTCAAATATCATATTGATGTATCTAATTTTTATTAAGCATAGAGAAACAATAACCAATGAAATATTGAATTTTTAAAGAAGGAGAGAGAAATCCTCAAGCCCTTGCTTGAGTGGAATGAAGGAGAGAGGAATATGAAAAAAAGAGATGTTAAACACAACAAAATTGATGTTGTAGAAAATAAATGGATGCAACTGATCTCCAAAATCCCTTCTATCTAAGAAGATCCTGCAAAATCTATAGAATTCTTCATACGAACAAGATTAATCTAGTTAATCTCATCAACAAAAAAGCAAGAGAGCATAAGTATAACTGACTAAACTCTATTGCTCTTACAATATTCTGATAATTAAATGCAAATAAATAAATTAAAAACTGCAAATACTTGTTCAAAATAAATTGGATTTAAGCAACATTATTTGATAAAAAGAAAGTATGAGATTCAACCGATTTCACCTCAAGCTCACAATGCAATGCAACAGATTAGCCTCAAAAGACTTAAATTTCATTAATAAAATATACAATAACAATAATATAATGAGCATAGGTTCAATGCATCCTCCTGAATGAGGAGCAAGGCCTTGCTTTTATAGCCAAAAAATATCTCAAACCCCAAGGGGGCGTAATTCACAATGAGGAGGTTGTTTTGGGGGTTGAGAAAATGGCGGGAGGAGGTTTGAATTCATGGTAGGGGAGGATTCCACCTCTCATGAGGTATCCCACTTGGTTTGTGAAGCCTACACCTCTCTAACCACTTCCTTCATCCATGTGGCAAGACGCACCCTCCATGAGGAGAATGTGGCCCCATTTGATGGAGGGGAGTTGGAGCCTCTCTCTTGATGACTGAAGATGCTCATCTATGCTCATAAATTACCCAGGAAATATCCTCAACCACCCTAACACCTCAGAGGCATTTCACAGACAAGCTGCTTTGATTTAGGACTTGGGTTTTTTCCAATTTTTCCATTTATTTGACCCTCTAATTAATTTTGGAGAGAAAAACAAAATTAATAATTACAAATTACAAATTTGACTCTCCAAGGTGGGTTTAGGGGTTAAGTGGGTGCTTTGGGTCCAAAACAAGCATCCCCATGACTAAATTGGCTCCCTAGGCCCAATTTTATGACCTTTTGAACCTTTACAAATAAAATACACCTCATCGATGATTTTATTAAAAATCTAAAAATTAAAAAATCCTAAGAAAGACTTAACGCATGTCCAAAAAACTTTGGGACTATGAATAGCATGGTATAATACATAGACCCTAGGATTTAATAACCCACATAAGGCATAATCACCAAGTTCACCATCTCGACTTTGGAGGATTTTGAGTGAAAAACTTGAAAAGTATATGTCTCTTAAAAAAGAGTCATATAATTGACGAGGGAAAAAAACACTCAAGGATGATGACCTTGATGACCAAATCGTAAGAATTCCAATAATTTTACATATGAAACCATCATTTTATGTCATTTATTACAATTCCCCTTAGGGGGTGTGAATATGTGAGAAAGGGACCACAACTGGCCCTGATGAAACCATGGAACTTACGAGCCCTTAGTAAGAACAATTTATTTGTTCCAACCCTTAGTGGCTCTCTTGAAAAATCTTCTAAGTGAAACTTAGTGGACAACAACGGAAACACTCTATTACATCTGATATAGATTAATATGACCATATTCAACCTTCTCGCCATCATGAAATACTTGATAAACAATATGTCCTTTGACCTTTTGGAGAGAAGATTTTGATAATACATCCACTTGTCGATTATAATCCTGATAAATATGATGGAAATATATATCCATAAAGGACATAATTAAATCTATCAGTTTTTTCATCCAAGTGTTTAAATGATTTACTTAAAGCTTGCCCTTATGTGTGACCCAGTCAATAATAAAATTTGCGTCGACAACCATTAGAATGGATGAAAAACCCTTAGAATTTGAAAAGAATAGTAACAACCACAAAGCCATGAGTTTACACCAAGTATTCGTCCCCTCCCCACAATTCATGTAGATCTTGTAACAACAAGTATTATTCAACCAAATAATTTTCCCTTCCCCACCTAAAGACGTATCTGATTGTTAAGCCCCATTAAAGATACCTCTACAAAAATCCAAAGAGCAGGAAGGAGGGTGGAAAATACTTTGAGATTTCTTGGAAACATGAGTTCCTATGAAGTGAATCTCTGAAAAAGAAACCAAGATTTTGGAAAAGACCAAAGGAGCCTTCAATATTTAACCCTCAAATAAGATCCTATTTTGAGCTTTCCATATTACCTAACAAGCATAAATGGGGAGTTCGCAACAATAGATAGTCCTAAATATCCAATTACTTATGAATCAATCTATAGATATGCCAATCCGATCCCTAGGGAAGTTAATACAACCTTTGAGTCTGGACCATATCTCACGGGATAAAGGACAAGTAATAAAAAGATGGACAAATGACTTGGAATAACTTATACACATTAAGCAATTTACAGGACTGATACATTCATGCACAACAAGATTTGTACCCAAAATCCGACGACATCCAACAAACAGTACTATTTTGTCAGATCTCCCTTTCAAATTACGAAAATTGATTAATTTTTTTAAAATTGATAGAATTATATATTGAATTTCCGATGTAAATATTTGACGTTTCTATTGTTATATTTTTGACGAGACGTTGTCGGATTTTCGACGTATTTGGCATATTTTTGCAACGACAACTAGGCTCCATTTCATTGGATATCTGACGATTGTTGAATTTGAAAATATATAAAATTAAAAAACATCCTGACATCTTTGCTATAGAAGAGACGGCTTGCAGAAATTATTTTATTCCTTAACGGACAGTTTGCGGAATTATTTTAATGTTCGATGATTGATTTGCAGATATCATTTCATTCTTCAACAGACGGTTTGCAGAAATTATTTTATTCTTTGACAAACGGTTTGCGGAAATAGTGATGTGTGAAGTTTGATTTTTTAATATTGTCGATAGTATTCATTCAATATTTTTATGAGAAAATGTGAAATAGCTATATTCCTTATCCAAATGAACAAAATCAACAATTTCTTGGTAGACTATGGGATGGAGTGAAAACAAGGGGTGATGGGAAATGTTATTGTCCATGTAGTCAATGCAAGGGATTTAAGAGGAGAATAATATTGATCACAACATCTGGAAAACATTGTAGGCAACATCGACACACTGAGGGGGGGAATGAATAGCATCCATTTGTAAGTTTTAGATTATAAAGTTTTTTATATTTTTTGCTTTGGTAAATGTATGTATTATTTTTATATTTCTTATTTTAACTTATATCTATTGATGTATTCATGTAATTATAAAGGAAAGACATCCCACGACATATGCTCTAGAGGAAGTGCTTTCAGAACAGTACCAGAGGAACATGGAGCTATGATTAATGGAGAACAAGTTAATGATCCCATTGAAGAAGATGATCATACCGATAACGTAGTTGAAGATGATGGTACAAATACATTGATCCGTTATTCATTTAATGTTAGAGTGGATGATTATGATGACGATGATCATGAAAATATTGACGACTTTGATGATGTTCACGATTTATCTCTTCTTGAGAAGGCACACGAACCCCTTTATGAAGGACCCAGTACAAATCTTCTCTCTGCTATATTGTTGATAATGAACTTGAAGGTTATGAATGATATTTCAAACATATCAGTCACACGGATGTTAAGGTATGTAAAATTATCCATCACATATATATGATCGTGATAGAGGTTATCTTTGTTCCTCTAATAATTGTATTGTTAATTCATAATTCAAATTAATATGGATGAAATGTGTTTAATTAATATTATTTATATATTATATACACTATATTTTTATTTCAATTTGTTGTAGCTTGATAGCTGAATCTTTGTTACCACCATCAAATATTTTACCTTGCACATATTGAGATTTATCTTCCATCATGAAAGAAATTGGAATTCATTATGAATCAATTCATGCATTTCCTCGA
Source organism: Pseudotsuga menziesii (assembly GCA_001517045.1). Classification (NCBI taxonomy): domain Eukaryota; kingdom Viridiplantae; phylum Streptophyta; class Pinopsida; order Pinales; family Pinaceae; genus Pseudotsuga; species Pseudotsuga menziesii. The sequence goes on along the minus strand of LPNX010964901.1, from coordinate 206,952 downwards.
TGACCATGTTATATATTATAATCAGCATGAATTCGCAATAGAATGTCCAGAATTTCATATCAGTAGATATCGAAAAGATGAAGTAACAAAAAAGGTGCCTCGCAAGGTTCTTCGTTATATTCCCATTATTCCACGTTTGCAATGACTATCCAGGTGCAAAAACATAGCACAATTTATGGATTACCATGTAAGGAACATAAGTCAAGATGACGTTATTTGAATGCATGTATATGGTTTTGCATTTAGAGATATGGAAGAAAAATGGCCTCACTTTGGTAGCAGATGGTGTTAATCAATTTGCAGAGATGAGATCCATTTACACTATGTGGCCTATTTTTATTATCAACAATAACATTCCTCCATGGTTGTCAATAAAGAGGGATCACATAATGTTATCGATGATTATTCTAGGTATATTGTGTCTACAACTGTTTTATTTTTAATGCAGTTGTGGCATATCATTTGTCATATTTTGTTTCCTAATTTCATATATATATATATATATATATTTAATTTTCTCTTGTGCATGGTTTATATATCTAAATGGTACTCATAATTATATATTTTATATGTTCAAATCAATCAGGTAATTACCAAGTTAAATATATGAATGTATAGATCGAACCTCTTATAGAAGAGCTACTAAAGTTATGGAATGGCATCACTATGTATGACGTATCTAAACTGATACGACAAAGGCAATTTCAATTCCATGCAATGCTTGTATGGACAATACACAATGCCCTAGGGTTAACCTAATTTTGTGGTTTGTATTTTTAAGTTCCACTTTAATTGCATTTAATTTTATGAACTAGTTAATATAGTACTATGCACACATGTTTTTTTAAATATTCCTCTCATTTTATATATAATTATAATTGACATAGATATTCCATCTCTTTTTGTAGGTCTTCAGGAAAATAGAAAATTTGCATGTCCAGTTTGTGGTCCTAAGATCAAATCTCGTCACACAAAAAGCTTAAGAAAGGAGGTGTTTAATGAGTATAGGCACTTCCTCTCTAAGAATCACAGGTTTCGAACAACTGAAAAAACTCTATTCAATGGGAAGTAGGAGACTGCATTAAAACCACAGAGAATGACACCTCACCTATGGAAGTTGCAATATAATAGAAATCGTCAAGTTGGTACGTATGAATCATCATATATGAAATGTCACATTTTTTTTTTATTGTGTGTTGTTTACTGTAATTGACACTGATTTCTGTCATTTCTTTATAAACTACCATTCATGATGTCCGTCTTGATCATTAAGGCATTAATGGGCTTCCACGAGGAATAAAAAGTTATCCTAAACAATTCAACAGGTTTCCCTACTATGAGCACCTACAAATTGCTCATATGTTTGATACAATGCATATCGGAAATAATGTGACTGAAACATTATGACAAATATTGGATCTAAGGAGTGACAAAGAAAAAATTGTCAAAATTTGCAAAGACATTTAAGAAGGAAACCATGCAATGAAAGACGTCATTCAATTTCATAGTAATGGAGACCAAATATATAAACTCACTTCCACGGATGTTAACGGAGCAGAAAAGTAATGTTGTAAAATAAGTCACGCAAAAAATTAAATTTCCCACGGGATTTTGTGCGAACATGAAGAATATCATAACAAAGAAAGGGGATTTTGTGGGGGTGAAAATGCATGATTGGCATGTCTTCATGAAGGTAATTATTATGGTATCCATATAATTATTGTTTTTTTATTCCAGTGCATATTGTTGTTATTTTTTTTGTCTACTCTTTGTTTAAAAAATGATGTGGTTTATATATTGTTACAGTATGTTCTACCTCTCTCTCTCTCTCGAAAAACTTTGACAACAATGCCAAATGAGTTATATATAATCTTGGGATATACATGAGGTAAATAGCGATTTTTTGCATGGGATTAATGTTTGTTTAATTCATTGCAACACCCCGGTTTTGAACCCATTTGAATTAAATATACATGATACATATATTGTAAATAATCATGGTGTGGAGCTAAAGCAAAGGCCCCACCATGGATTTGATTATGTTATGTTTCAGATAGAAATTGTCACCGATGGTATATCGGGACATGCGACATACATATTAAATTGTGGCATCATGTAACTTTGCATTTTTTAATTAAATAACCCAACTAACTATGTTCTCTGCAACTAAATTGAGAAGGTTCATGATTCCTAAGGATAAGGAGGGGGAATGCTAAAATTGTTCTGCTGGTGGTTGGAGCTGTTAATGCTGGCAGTGGAGTGTGGCAAGACTGCCATGCCTTTCCCACATGCACACTCCACTGGGTTGACCGATACGTTGGCAGGAAAACCACTACACCCATGCATGCACTCTCTCCACGACGCGATTGCATACCGTTTTTCCCACTCTCCCCACCGTCGACTGTTCATTTTCCTCATGCAGGGTGGAGTTAAATGGGATTACAATCCATTGTGTGGGGGTTGGTTCGTTCTCCTCTGTTCCACGGATTGCTGGCTTGCGAGTTGGTTCTTCCCTCTCTCAAGTGACGGTATTCTGCGGTGTGTCCATCCTCTTGTTCATGCATAGAGTTTTTGTCTTTTCCACCATTGGCAGAATGTGTAACGTTTTGTCACTCCATTGTGGAATCGTGGTTGTGTTTTCTTCCATAGTTTTGTTGGCTGCGTCTTATTCCCTCACACACAGATTGGGAGTCTGTTCCTTTCCATTTTTTGTCAGAGCAAGTTCTCCAGTGATTGCAGTGGGGATTGTGTGCTGTGAGTGCATGGTTGTTCGTGGGTTGTTTTTGCCACGATTGTTGGACTATGTTTTCCCCTGTGTTTTGGTTGCTGTAGGTTGCTGTGGGATTGTTTTGGCCATGATAGGGCCAAGGATGATCTAGGAAGTTGTTTCTTCCCCTGTTAAAGCTGTAATAGCTATTTGACTGCATGCACACAGTGGTCTTGTCCTCGAACTGCATTGGAGTGGTGAATGAGGGCCTGGGGTGCTTGATAAACCTGGAGGGTTGAGAACCATACAGACAGAGCTACTGAGATGGATTTCTTCTCCACAACCCATAAATAGCACTGGAATGGAGATCAGGGTTTGAGGGACTGTGTTGCAGAGAAGGGACTGATTTCCTTGTGTTGGGTGTGTGTGGGTGTTCTAGAAGCCAGGATGGCTCTGGTGTTGGTGTCTGTAGCTCTTTAATGAGCTCACCAGATTAGAATTTATCCTTTCCCAACTCCTGGATAGCCTAATAAACCCAACTTGGTTGGATTGGCTGATCTGATGTTCGCCTGATAAACCCAACTGTGTTGGCTTGGCTGATCTGATGTTCGCCTGATAATGTTATAGCGGATTTCACCACACTAGGTGATTCACACATTGTATGGCCTTCCCCTATCCCGCTGCAGACTCATTATTCCCTATGGACCATTTATTATCTTTTGTTGTATCATTGAACATCCCTAAAAACATTAGAAAAATGATATACGCGGCCTTTTCCCCGATAACCGCGTACATACGCGGATATTCCCTCTATAGTCGCGAA
>LPNX010964901.1:161811-203020 GCA_001517045.1 Pseudotsuga menziesii | reverse complement strand
GCTTATACATTATTGATTATATATGCTAGAATAGATCTAACAACATGAAATATAGTATGCTTGTATTGTTTACTTGTTGTTGAGGACGTGCTATAACAATTCAAGTTGAAGATTGGAAAGCTCAACAGGGATCTACTTCAACCGTCCAGAATAAGGTACGAGGTTCGATCCTTTAGTGTTAGATGTTTTTATTTCTATTGCATATTGGGAAAGATTGATTTCTAGAGTCTAGCTGCTTGTTGTGGTACCCCAAGCCATAGGAATTTCTCTCCGTAACAGAATTGGCGACTCCGTTGGGGATTGGAATCTAGAGTCATTCTGAGTGCCTTGAGACTTGCAGTCATCAGTGGCAGGTTCTCTCGCCATCGACAGTTTTGGGAATACATCAATGTCCCCTGATCGATGGATTCTCTCTAGTGTTCGACCTCAACACATTTATTCACACTTGTTAGTTTGCACTCTAGTACCTTGATTCCCATTTTCATTATTGGTGGGTGATCTCGCGTCTGTTAACGGTATACATCAATGACCGGTAATCAGACGATGGACTACTATGTTTGACCTCGACACCTCTATTTGCATAGTAGGACATGTACTCGTAGCGGTTTGTGTAGAAGACATTCCAGTTTGGTGGCATCCACTATATGCTACCTCCTTGATCGTGCCTGTGTTCATGAGATTTCAGCTCTCATGACTTGTTCCAGTATATGTCAGACATTTCCAGCCACTATGGAGATCTTGATCTGTTATATATCTTCAGCCTATGTGGAGATCATTGTACTTTGTATATCTTCATCATGGAGATTCTGATCTATGTATATTGTACGTGGCGATGACCACATATGTTCTATCATGTTTCATGCCTATTCATGGCCATTGTACTCTTATGTATCCGGGACTGCTATATGTATGTGCAGTTATATGCAGAGTTGTATTATGGTATTATGCTGATTGGGTGGCTGGTCTTCCATTTGGGTACCTTCATCACTTCACTTCTGGGATGGACTTATAATGTATTTCGGCCATCGTATAACCCCTCTGATCTCATACATTAGGGGGCATCTGTTATAGCGGATTTCACCACACTAGGTGAATCACACAGTGTATGGCCTTCCCCTATCCCGCTGCAGACTCATTATTCCCTATGGACCATTTATTGTCTTTTGATGTATCATTGACCATCCCTAAAAACATTAGGAAAATGATATAGGGCGGGCTTTTCCCCGATAACCGCGTACATACACGGATATTCCCTCTATAGTCGCGTACATCGGGATGTGTGCATAATCCAAAACTGTTGGACCGTTCCTTGACTTGGATCCGACTCATATGACTCCTGGCCTTCCATATGCCTTGAGATCGCACGGATTTGACCTTTCAGTATCACTTTGGAAAGCTATATAAGGAACCATTGAGACATTGAAAGCATAAGAGAGAATTGAGAGTACCGAAACTATAGTCCATTGTTGCCAGAACTATACTTGAGTCTGCATCCCTTTGTCCCTTTGGAGCACTGTTGTGTTCTTCCCAAGATTGCCTTTGTTAGTGAGCTTGCTATCGGAGTGATGGAGGATTGAGGTGGTGGAGGCCCAAGTGGGGGATTCAATTTCTCCGGTTCGCAGACGTGGCGTCAGAGGTTGTCACTTGTAATCTCTGATTCATATTAATAGAAATATCTTTTCCTGTCCAGTAATGTGTATTTGAATGAATGTTGCATCCATTGGAATATGTCAAATGCTTATACATTATTGATTATATATGCTAGAATAGATCTAACAACATGAAATATAGTATGCTTGTATTGTTTACTTGTTGTTGAGGACGTGCTATAACAATTCAAGCTGAAGATTGGAAAGCTCAACGGGGATCTACTTCAATCGTCTGGAATAAGGTACGAGGTTCGATCCTTTAGTGTTAGATGTTTTTATTTCTATTGCATATTGGGAAAGATTGATTTCTGGAGTCTAGCTGTCTGTTGTGGTACCCCAAGCCATAGGAATTTCTCTCCGTAACAGATAAACCCAACTGTGTTGGCTTGGATGAATTGTGTACCCTTGTGGTGTTGTTATCCTTGGATATGTGCAAGCCTATTAGTTCCTTATTCCTTGGGGAATCATGCCCAACTCGGGGGTGGCAGTGTTGCTGAGAGATTAAGGAGCATGTGGGCCTATGGTTGGGTGGAACGTTACAACGACGTAGCTGGTTGTGGAACAAGTTATCTATAAGATAAGTACTCTTGCCTGAATTGTGACTTTAATTATATTTACCATTGATGAATGATGATATATATGTTAAATGCTAATCTGTATATGCATGAAGTGTTGATTGATATGTTTTGCTTCCGTTGTGTATAATGAATGATTATGCTTCGTAATATGTTTTATGTTTTAAGTATCATGCTTCATCATTACATATATGCATGTTCATGTTCATGGGGCTAGATGCCCATATGTTGGAGTGTAGTAGCGTCCTCTTGCCCGGTCGGAGTGTCGAGGACGCTACAGTATGGTATCAGAGCTCTGGTTGCAACATGGGTCTGAATGGGCCGCGAAGATGCAGTGACAGAGCTTATGTTGTAGCATTTAGGCCTTAGAGGGCCATGAAAGAATAGTTAACAAAGGCAAGTTTCCTAATGCCCAGAAGAAAATAGGAGAAATGGTGAATCACAGGAAAATTCATAAATTTTCCCCAAGTGCCAGAATTATCGGCTCATCGGAACACTTAGTGAGAAGTTCTTCCGATGCAGCAGAAGAATTAGTCTGAATACCACTCGACGCCGAGGAATTTTTGAAAAATTTGGCGAAGTAATGGAATCATCGGCAATAGGCGATGATTTGTTGATCTCATCGCTGACGCTCAGCTGATCATGTTGCCGATGCAACAAAAGTTGGTGACTACGTCGAAAGGAATTAGTGGTTCAAGCGCCGCCGTTGCGGAAGCTTAGAGAACTAATCCTCTGACGGTTACAGGTTCCACTTGCTGATGCTGTTTGAGTCACCGATCGGGAATTGTTAGTTGATGCGGCGATGGATAAGGGAAGATGGAGCCGACAGAGTCGGTGGAAAAGAAGACTAAAGAGGAAAATTTGAAATTTTTTCTAAGTCCTAGAATCATTGGCCATCGGCGAATATTAGTTGATGACGTCGCCGATGAACATCGAAAGCAGTTAGATGATATTGCACCACTGTTGCAAATGGCTAGACGACTATGCTTCCGACGGGTTGAGCCTCTGCCCACGGATGACGTAGAGAATAGTTGCTCCAATCGCCGATGAAGTTGTGAGCTCCAGAAGACGGAGAAAGAATGTGGGTTGCCGTTGCAGAAACCAAAACGACTAATCGTCCGATGCCTAATACGTCTGACTGCCGATGTAGTGGATTAGTGGGTTTCCCCGTCGACGAAGTTAGGACTGTTAGACCATTATGGATCCGATTAGAAGAAAATTTTGAAGAGTATAAGATCATCGGAAAATTATTAAGGATGAAGCCGCCAATCGGAAGGAATTAAGGGATTGTAAATCCGCCGTTGCGGCAGTCTAAAGCACTATCCACCCAATGGATGGTAGGTTTGGTAGCCGATAGATGTCCATGGAAATCGTAGTAAGATCACTTTCTGTCATTGTGGCTTCTCAAGGGACTATGCACCCGATGAACAGTCAGTTTTCTCGCCGATGCAGATCGAAAGTTTAGTTGGTTTGCCGCCGAAACACCAGAACAAAATAAGCAAACAGACCGCCGATGGACTAGGTGTTTTGACCACCGAAGTATAAAAAATATAGCTGGAAAGAGGTCTGATTGGGCCTAAGGAAATTGGGGCTTTCGAGAGAATTTCTCAATGATTTTTCAAGCAGTTTTCAACTGTCTTTCAGCAGATTTCGGCAGATTATTAGTGGTCATAGGGCTGAAAAGAAAGAGAGGAAAATTTTGTGTTTTAAGCAAGATTGTGTTTTATGAATTTCCAAAAGAGGAAGGTAAGTAGTTTTGATTTATATTAATGATATGCATCTAACAGTTTGTTACTAACACATTCGCAGACCACTTCCAAGGGCAGTATTCCAGGTAGAACAGGTGGTAAAGAAAGAGGTGGTTCAGTCATGAGAACCCATGATGGGTATGATGCTCGGGACTCCTACGAGCGTGCGAGAGATGCCATGGGAGAAAATGTCTAGAATGGAAATGATGACATAGAGTCTAATGGAAGGATATTCTAAGAGACACCGTCCGAGGTTGTAGCCACCATGAGAAGCTTGATTAAAGACCAGGAAGAGCAGCATCGAATGCTTCCATGTTGCAGAGTTTGACAGATTTGCAAAGAAAGATAGATTCTGGACGAGGTACATCAAGACCGGAAGGCAGTAAGAGAAGCACTAGAAGAAGAAGAAGTACTTCCAGTGGATCATCTAACTCTGTAGAATCCAGCGGGGATACAAGTTCATCTTCTCGTAAAAGGAAAAGAAGAAGGCACCATAGGGATCGCTCTCGAGATGAATTTAGGAAAGATAAACCTCCTACATTTGATTGTGAGATAAAGATGGGACAAGAAGCTGAAGCTTGGCTCCTTGGGATAAAGAAGTACTTCCAAGTACAAGATTATTTAGGAAACATGAAGGCAAGAGTTGCCATATTCAACCTGAATGGAAGAGCATCCATTTGGTGGGAACACTTCAAGCAAGTAAAGAAGATAAATGAAAGGAGACTGAAGTGGAAACAGTTCAAGAAGTATTTCAGGAAGAAATACCTCTCTGACAGGTATTATGATGATAAGATTAAGGAGTTCCATGAGCTGAGATTGGGACAGCAGACCATGGATGAATACGCAAATACTTTTTTGGAATTATTGAGGTATGTCCGGTACTTTAGAGATGAAAAAGTGAAGGTCCAGTAGTTTCTAAGTGGATTGCCTCAAGCTTACAAAGATAGAATTGAGTTCTATGAACCAAGAACTCTCGAAGAAGCAATAAGAAAGGCTAAATATTGCTATGAGAAAAGCAAAGGTAAACCTGATTACCATAAGGCATGGAAGGACAAGAAGAACGAGAAGTTTGACCAAAGAAGGAAATGTTTCAAACCTTCTAGATTCAGGAATCAGCAAAAGCAGCCATCCCAAGCTGTGGGTAATTCAGTTGGAGTGACAGGTGGGAAGCCTAAAGAACCACATTAGAATAAAGGTACACTCAAATGTTGGAAATGTGAAGGACCCCACTTGCGCAGATACTACCCACTCGAGAATGAAAGTGCAAGGCCATCTTATAACATTCATGAAGCAGAAACAGTGGGTCAAGTAGCAAGGGAAGTCCCTAGAATTTATGCAACACTAAAGGACCACTAGGTAGATCACCAGTAAACTGTGGTTGAAGTTGCAGGTAAGATTGTTAAACAATCTGTTTCTATTTTGATTGACCCTAGTTCTAATCACAGTTATATAACTCCTAGGGTAGTGGAGATTTGTGCTTTTGAGAAGGTAAAGCATGGAAAATCTTGGTTAGTTCAGCTAGCCATTGGGAAGAGAAAGGTCAATGAAGTGATAGAGAAATGTCCATTGGTCATGAATGGATTGAACACTTGTGTAGATCTAAATATTCTACCGCTTGGTTCCTATGATGTTCTCATTGGAATGGATTGGTTAGAAGCTCACCGAGTGAAGCTTGATTGTTATAACAAGACTTTTGAATGCATGGATGAAGAGGGAAACCCGATGGTTGTGAAAGGTATTCTGAAGGTAATTTCAGTAAGACAGGTTTCAGCAATGTAGTTGAAGAAGTTCTATAGGAAAGGTTTCCAGTTGTATGCAGCTCATATTTTGGAACCAACAGGATATGAAACTCCTAGGTTGCAGGACTATCAGGTGTTACAAGAATTCAAGGATGTATTCCCTGATGAGATTCTGGGACTTTATCCAAAAAGGGACATTGATTTCACCATTGAACTTGTGCCAGGAGTAGCACCAGTGTCTAAGACACCCTACAGGATGAGTACATCGGAGATGCTAGAGTTGAAGATGCAACTGCAAGAGTTGTTGGAAAAGAAGTATATCCAACCGAGTGTGTCTCCTTGGGGAGCACCAGTTCTGTTTATGAAGAAGAAAGATGGTACAATCAGGTTATGTATTGATTGCAGATAGTTGAACAAGGTTATTGTGAGGAATAAATATCCTTTTCCTAGGATTGATGACCTCTTTGATCAAATGAGAGGAGTAAAGGTATTTTCCAAGATTGATTTGAGGTCTGGTTACCATCAGGTGAGAATCAAGGACGAAGACATTCATAATATAACCTTCAGGACAAGGTATGGACATTATGAGTTTGTAGTGGTACCATTTGGTCTCACAAATGCACCAGCTACATTTATGTGCCTTATGAACAGTGCCTTCAGTAAGTATTTGGACAAGTTTGTTCTTGTTTTCTTTGATGACATTCTTGTCTATTCTAATAATGAGGAAGAGCATGAAGAGCATTTGAGACTGACATTAAAAGTGCTCAGAGAACATTAGCTGTATGCAAAACTGAGCAAGTGTGACTTCTATAGGGTTAGAATTCAGTATTTGGGTCACATTATTGTCGAGCACCCTATATGCAGATAGATTATTATCAACACACACAGAGCATACGAGATTTATTGTCAACCCGAGAAAGTCTTTTATTTCAAAGGATAAATGCACAATCTATGCTTAAACACCAAATCATTGTAATTAAACACTTTTGTCCTCTAACAACCATGTTCATCCCTCAGAACCTGTGTAATCCCATTCATCTTCTAAATACTACAAATTCAATTTCTTCCTACCATGTATCAACGAGAAATGAAATCAGATTCAAACAACAAATGCAAATAAAAATGAAATCCTATTCACATCCCAAAACAAGTAGTTTGCCTATTCAATCTAATCACTCTTGAAATCCATAAACATAAACTGAATGTAATCTAGAAATTCAATTGCAGAAGATTGAGTTCAACTACTCTAAGGAATTGAATTACAGGAATGAAAATAAACAATTATAACAGTAAAGATAATTACAAGGATTCATGGGATGACAATCTTAAACTATGAGATGAACAGAGCTGTGTACAACTATTGCAGGAATTGCATAAAGAAAGTTACCTACCCAGTCAACTGTCACTCTGTACCAATTATCAATCTCAAGAAAATGTAATACTGTAAATCCACACTTACTACTGCTGCGCACACTGGCAATATAATCAGCAAAACATCACACAACAATGAATTCAGAAATCCTACTTTTAACTCAGCATTCTCTGCGGAAGGCGGGCCCAGCCTTCACACAGAGACGCTGGATGAACAATGTACAACTCCCTTAAATCAGAGGTAACTCTTTGTATTAAAAGAAAGAATGATTACAGATTGCTTGCACTGTCAATACAATGAATGAATTATTTATTTTCCAACCCCCTGGGTTGAGACAGCTCCTCAGATTTATACATACAGATTGTAACATCCGATCCTATTAAAGGGCAGCCATGAAGATCTCTGATCTTCAGGCGCCCTAAATAGTACTGGCTGTTACAAAACGTGGCATGGTAAAGGCATAGAAAATGCGAGAAAGCTGTTGACTGGCCAGGAGTGGCGATCTTTTCAGATCACCATGATATTCGAGCAGCTAGATACTAAAGATCCCCCAATCGTAGCACATTCTATTACAACTACTCTGTACGGCTCTGTCTGGAATGTTGCATAAGAACCACGTGCCTTAATTGATGATTGAAGGACTGAGGATCCTTTTGAATCACGAATGCCCCTTGTTTCAAGACTTGTTCAGCTCCACTTTCCTACAGTCTATTTATCTCAAGCTATCTTCATAAATCATAACATATTAGCACAATTTTGAGAGATACACAACCTTAATTATCACAATCATAAGCATTAATAAGATAAAGCAATGATCAGTCTTACCTTGGCAGTTTGGGGAATAAAGTGAGGAAAACAGATCTGATTGGCATGCTGAATGGTGTAAAACAAGGGAAGAAAAGGTGATTAAAGATGGTTAAAAAGGACCAATTCTAGACTCAACAATTATCTCAGAAGAGGGTATAGCTGTGGACCCTGAAAAGATGGAAGCCATTATGAATTGGCCTACCCCAAGAAATGTGATGGATATAAGATATTTTATGGGACTTGCAAGATACTACAGGAGATTCATTGAAGAATTTTCCAAGGTTGCATATGCCATCGATTCTTTGCAAAAGAAGGGAGTAAAGTTCGAATGGACTTCGAAGTGTGAAGAAAGCTTCCAGTGATTGAAGAATCTTCTCACCAGTGCACCAGTGTTGAAGGTTGCAGACCCAGAGAAAGATTTTGTGGTATGTACCAATGCATGCAGACAAGGGCTTGGAGGAGTCCTTATGCAGGACAACCACGTGATATGTTATGAGTCAAGAAAGCTAAAGGAGCATGAGAATAACTATGCCACTCATGATCTAGAGCTTGCACCCATAGTACATGCTCTCAAGATGTGGAGACATTACTTGATGGGTAGAATATTTGAACTCAGAATAGATCACTATGGACTGAAGTATTTGTTTGATCAGCCTACTCTGAATGCTAGGCAAGCAAGATGGCTGGAATTTTTATGTGAGTTTGATTTCAAAATCAAGCACATAAAAGGAAAAGAAAACAAGGCAGCTGATGCACTCAGTAGGAAGGTATAGGAAATGCATGTGGAATCTCTCAGTATTTTCCAATTAGATTTGAGGCAGCAGATTGTTAATCATGTTGCCGCAGATGAATTGTATGAGCAGGTAAAAGACAAATTGCAGCAACAAAGTCTTGAGAAGAAGTATGAGGGATATAAATTGGAAGAAGATGGACTTCTCACTTATAAAGGCATAATTTATATTCCGAAGGTAGCAGATTTGAGGAGAGTTGTTATGGATGAAATCCATCAAGCTCCGTATTCTGGCCACCCAAGGTACTAGAAGAAAATTGCTATAGCTAGAAAGCAGTACCTTTGGCCAGGAATGAAAAAGGACATGGATGAATACATTTCAAGGTGCATGAAATGTCAACAGGTAAAGGTTGAGCATCAACATCCAGTAGGTTTGTTGCAGCCTTTGCCAGTTTCAGAATGGAAATGGGAAGTAATTCCCATGGATTTTATTACAGGATTGTCGATGACTTGGAGACAACATGATTCCATCATGGTTGTGGTAGACAAATTGACAAAAGTAGCACATTTTATACCGATGAAGTCTACGCATAAGATGGATGACATTGCAAAGATCTTCATGAAGGAGATTTTCAAATTGCATGGGTTGTCGAAGGCAATAGTCTCTGAGAGATATGTCAAGTTTACTTCCAATTTATGGAAGGGGTTGTTTGCATATTTGGGTACAAAGCTAAACTTCAGCACTGCATACCGTCCTCAGATAGATGGGCAAACAGAAAGAGTGAATCAGGTGCTTGAAAATATTCTTCGCATGTATGGGATGGACAAACCAACCAAGTGGGAAGATTACTTACACTTGGTAGAGTTTGCTTATAACAATGGACAACAAGAATCCTTGGGGATGAGCCATATGAAGCTTTGTATGGAAGCAGGTGTAGGACACCAGTGACTTGGGATAACCCAATGAACAGAGTTGTGCTTGGTCCAGAGTTGCTCAAGGAAATGGAGCAAGAGGTTGTAAAGATTAGGAAGAATCTGAAAGCAGCACATGACAGAAAGAAAAGCTATGCAGATAAGCATAGGATGAACAAAGAGTTCAGTGTTGGGGATCATGTTTACCTTAGAGTGAAAGCAAAGAAAAGTTCCTTGAACCTTGGCAGTTGTGCCAAGCTGTCACCTAGATATTATGGGCCATTTCGGAAGTGCTTGAAAGAATAGGGCCTGTTGCATATAGACTTGCATTGCCTGCTAGTACTAGAGCTCGTAATTTTTTTCATGTTTCTTTGCTTAAGAAATATGTACATGATATTAACTATGTGATAAATTGGGATGTGATTCATGTGGAACCCGAGGGAGAGTTCCAAATCGAGCCAATGCGCATCCTTGACAGGAAGGTCACAATGCTCCGGAACCAAGCCATAGGGCAGGTAAAGGTGCAATGGGAGCATTACAGACCTGAAGAGACTGCGTGGGAGCTGGAGGATGCCATGCGATTGGCACATCCATTTTTGTTCAATTCTGCGGAACACTGAGGCGATACCAGTGTAGCATTTTGTTCAATTTTGTAAAGCACTGAGGATAGTGCTATTGAAGGGGGAGGGGAATGTAACACCCCAGTTTTGACCCTGTTTGCATTAAATATATATGATACATATATTGTAAATAATCATGGTGCGGAGCTAAAGGAAAAGGCCCCACCATGGATTTGATTATGTTATGTTTTAGATAGAAATTATCACCAATGGTATATCGGGACATGCGACATACATATTAAATTGTGGCATCATGTAACTATGTAAATTTTTTTAATTAAATAACCCAACCAGTTATGTTCTATGCAATTAAATTGAGAAGGGGAATGTTTCCTAAGGATAAGGAGGGTGAATGCTAAACCTTGAGCCATGGGGGGGATAAATCCATGTGTCACCTTGTTTAATTTCTCACCTTCCCTTGTCTCATCAAACGACCATCTTAATTGTTCTGCTGGTGGTTGGAGTTGTTAATGTTGGAAGTGGAGTGTGGCAGGAATGCCATGCCTTTCCCACATGCACACTCCACTGGGATTACCGATATGATGGCAGGAAAACCACTACTCCCATTCCTGCACTCTCTCCACGACGCGATTGCAGACCATTCTGCCCACTCTCCCCACCGCTAACTATTCGTTTTCCTCATGCAGGGCAGAGTTAAATGGGATTAAAATCCATTGTGTGGGGGTTGGTTTGTTCTCCTCTGTTCCATGGATTGCTGGCTTGTGAGTTGGTTCTTCCCTCTCTCAGGGGACAGTAGTCTGCGGTGTGTCCATCCTTCTATTCACACATAGAGTTTGTGTCTTTTCCACCATTGGTAGACTATGTAACGTTCTGTTACTCCATCATGGAATTGTGGTTGTGTTTTCTTCCACAGTTTTGTTGGCTACGTCTTATTCCCTCACACATAGATTGGGAGTCTGTTCCTTTCCATTTTATGTCAAAGTAAGTTCTCCAGTGATTGCAGTGGGGATTGTGTGCTGTGAGTGCATGGTTTTTCGTGGACTGTTGTTGCCATGATTGCTAGACTGCATTTTCCCTTGTGTTTTGGCTGCTGTAGGTTGCTGTGGGATCGTTTTGGCCACGATAGGGCCAAGAATGATCCAAAAATTTGTTTCTTCCCCTGTTAAAGCTGTAATAGCTGTTTTACTGCATGCACGCAGTGTTTTTGTCCTTAGATTACATTGGAGTGGTGAATGAGGGCCTAAGGTGCTTGATAAACCTGGTGGGTTGAGAACCACACAGATAGAGCTACTGAGCTGGCTTTCTTCTCCATAACCCTTCAATAGCACTGGAAGGGAGATCAGGGTCTGAGAGACTGCGTTGCAGAGAAGGGAGTGATTTCCTTGTGTTGGGTGTGTGTGGGTGTTCTAGAAGCCAGGTTGGCTCTGGTGTTGGTGTCTGTAGCTCTTCAATGAGCTCATGAGCTTAGCATTTAGCCTTTCCCAGCTCCTGGATGGCCTGATAAACCCAACTTGGTTGGCTTGGCTGATCTGATGTTCACCTGATAAACCCAACTGTGTTGGCTTGGCTGAACTGTGTACCTTTGTGGTGTTGTTATCCTTGGCTATGTGTAAGCATGTTAGTTCCTTATTCCTTGGGGAATCATGCCTGGCCTAGGGTGGCAGCGTTGCTGATAGATTAAGGAGCATGCGGGCCTATGGTTGGGTGGAACATTGCAGCGACGTAGCTGGTTGCAGAACAAGTTCTCTATAAGATAAGTAATATTTCTTGACTTGTGACTGCAATTATATTTACCATTGATGAATGATGATATACATGTTAAATGCTAATCTGTATATGCATGAAGTGTTGATTGATTGTTTTGCTTCCGTTGTTTATAATGAATGATTATGCTTCGTAATATTTTTTATGTTTTAAGTATCATGCTTCAACATTATATATATGCATGTTCATGTTCATGGGGTTAGATTCCCGTATGTTGGAGTGTAGTAGTGTCCTCTTGCTCGGTCGGAGGGTCGAGGACGCTACATTCATCGTAGAAATTATATTTGTTTTTGTGCACTAATTAATGTTATGTAATAGATTGTTTTTTTTGTTAAATCTCGTTATTGGTTTGCGTCACTTGTAGATGGTTGTCATCTAAAGAAATCCATAAAGAAGATATAAAGTATTGGAGGAGAGAAATTCCTCGTCTCATGTGTGAAATGCAGAATCATATACCTTCAAAATTTTTCAATGCACATGAACACTACCTCATACACCAAGTCGAGGATATTTAATTGTGTGGACCTGCGCACTCAAGGTCCATGTGGATGGTTGAGAGGCACTTGAAATTGATGAAGGGTTTGGTTAGAAAACGAGCATGTGCTGATGGTTCTATGATGGAGGGATACACAGTATACCAAAACATGTTGTATATTAATGAATATCTTCCTAATTGAAGGGGAGTGCCTGAATGTGAAAGGTAGATCAAGGAAGGTGAAAGGTAATTATTATCTACTGGATATTAATTAATATAATACATTTGACTATTGATTTTTATTTATATATATCATACATATTCTATTTTTATATTCAATATATTGCATCAATTAAGAGTGTATACTTTGTTAATATAATTTATATTTGTATTGAATTTTAATTTTTATTGTCATCAAGCAGTTAGAAGAGAGTGGGATGCAGTTCATTTATACATCACGAACAATATTGACTGGATAAAGGTATGGATTGAATGATGTGAACAATATGGTCATGGAATATCATGGGAAGGGGTGGCTTCATTGGTTAAAGCAGCACATTGCAATGGAGATATCAATATTACACAAAGAGAAATTTATTTAGCATATGGTTTAAAAGATAAGCAAGCAAGCATATTAGTCAACCATACTATTTCTTTTTTGAAAATTACATATTGATGTACACGTTTATTTTTGCCATGTATGGCATAAACATGCACTTAATCATAAATATTGAATCATTATGTAATCTTTTCATGTATGGCTTGTTGTACGTAAAACACCATAAGTCTATGGTGTGCAATGGCTGTAGGTATCTCATCAAAAAGTTGGGTGAAACGAAGAAAATATTAGATTATGAGATATTTGCAGTCTTTGAGGTGAGCAATGTTTCATGTATGAGTTACAGACATCTAGAACTCTCAAAAAATCGATACTATGGGTATCTGGAAGATATTCTTCACTGTGACTTTAACTCCTTCAAGGTAGTTCTATTCGTTGTCAAATGGTACAGGTTACAATTGAATCAATGTGATCATGATATAACTATTATTGAACATGATAATGGATTTACCATGGTAAAGAAAAGGTTGTTTGAGCTAGGAACAAAGCCCTATGTTCTTCTAAGCCAATGTGAACATGCATTTTACTCTGAGGTTCCAGGTAGAGCGGGTTGGTCATTTGTTGTGAGACACGATCCAAGGGGAAGGCCAGTAAAGTATAACCTAGAGGAAGGTAATGAAGAGGGTATCGAAGAAGAAGACAATGTTGAAGTTCATGATCAACATGAGTTAGATGATCATGTTCCATAAGAAGATGTCGAAGAATTAGTTGAATCAGATGATGTAGCAGACAATGTCCATGAAGATGATATAGATGATGACATGATGATCGTAACTGAGATATATGACGATGATGATATGGCCAATCCTTATAATGTTGACTCTGGATCGTATGATACAGATGATGACTTGGATGAAGAAGACGATGAACTAGTCCATTGAAGTGTACGAGGTATGCAGTAATATATCTACTCTATATATTTTTATTTAATATTGTGATAGAAATATTGAATTTTATTGGTACGTTTAAATTTGGCCTAGACTAAAATTTGGCATGGTTAGAACTGACACATGCATTGATGGTGTGTGAGGGTTTCTAGTCTAAAACATGACTAACACTGACAATTAGAGTATAAAAAACCATACCTATAGATTACTTAATGTCCTACGTGGGGCCAATGTTGATTTTTTTTAAATGTGTCATCTTGGTCTGAAATTTGGCATGGTTAGACTAGACACATGTATTGATGGTGTGGGAGGGTTTATGAAATCAAACATCCATCATCATCATCATCGTTGTCATCATCATAACTAACATCATCATAATCATCGTCATCATAATCTTCATCATCATCATCATCATCGTCATCATCATCGTCATCATCATGTCATAGGACACCGTCATAACTAACATCATCATAATCATTGTCATCATCATCGTCATCATCATTTCATAGGAAACCAACATCATGATCACCATATTCATCATCATCATCATCATCATCATCATCATCAACATCGTCATCATCATCGTCACCATCTTCATCGTCCACTATGTAAATACAAATTTAAATTTAAAATTCTCATATAATTTATAAGAAAATTTACATTGATATAAATTTAAATTTAAATTTACATAAAATTAAATTTAGAGTTATAATTCTCATATAATCTATAAATGAATTTACATTGATATAAATTTAAATTTAAATTTACCATAAAAGATCAAATTGATTGGATCATTAAGAATCAATAATTTTAGAAGTTTTTGTTAAGTATAAAGTAATTTGATTACTAACTTATAATTTAGAGTTAGTTAATCAAAAAAATTGGGAGTTTGTTTTGGTTATTAATTTTATTATAGAGTATAATTTTGAAATATTTTCTACATTATTAATTTTTTAGACCTTTTAGATTTAGGAATAATTCTCAACACTTATCTACCGCGACGCTTGACGTCAGTGGTTTGGTGATATCGTCGCATTATTCATCATCATCTTCACAATGTCGTAGTACATCATCATCGTCATCACCATCATCATCATCATCATCATCATCATCATCATATTCATCATCATCTTCATCATCACCCTCTTCCTCATCAACATCTTCATCATCATCAACTTCATCATCATCATCATCACCATCTTCATCATCATCATCATCATCTTCATCATCATCATCTTCATCATCATCATCATAATCATCATCGTCATCATCATCATCACTGTCATCGTCATCGTCATCATCATCGTCATCGTCATCGTCATCGTCATCATCATCTTCATCATCATATTCATCGTCAAACATGACTGACACTAACAATTTGAGCAACAAAAATCATACCTATAGATTAACCAGCCTAGATCCAAATCCTAGGCTCTATCAAGTGCCGATAGGGATCAAATCTCCCTAGGTGGAAACCTATTCTCATGTATTGCAGGCAAGGAGCTATTCGAGGAGAGTTTTGCACCTCGGGATATTTGATCCCTCTCGGTGCTTGATAGAGCCTAGGATTTGGATCTAGGCTGGTTCCAGTCGTGGGCAGTAACACAAAACTGGAGTTTGATGAGCATTGAAAGGAACAAGTTAAGTTGAAAACATAGATACAATTCTCAATGAAATAAAATAAATGAAAATATGGTTCATCGTGATAAATATTTAGTGGATGCAGGAAGGCTTGTGTAACAAAATCGGGTAGGGAGAGGACAATGTATGTGCTTTCTTGGTTGATAATGCTTTCATCCTAACCACATAGTAGAATAACTGGTTTCATATTACACCAGAACAGTCCAATGGACATTGTAGCATAGAGAAGAATGATAACTGTTCTTTGGAGTGTGAGACCCAAAATAGACCATCATTTTGCTCTGAATTCCTGGCCGCATATGGGCTCCATTCCCATGGCCAACCCAGAAATGACGAAATAACCAGTTATATTGGAGAAACCATGGAAATCTAGCCTCGCGCTAGCTCCGATTAAGTTAAAAAAGAATATATACACCTCACCTTTTTAGGTAAAATTATAATTAAATTGAAAATAATGAATTCAAAATTTAAAGTATAATATTGAATTTAGAATTTGAGCATATCTTAATTTTGTTTCATTATGATTCATGAATGGATTGTAAAATTCTCATGGAAAAACAATCTTGGGAAATGAAGGCATTGATTAGTGTTTGAAATAATATATTTTTTGAAATTTTATAAAAAATATTAGGAGTAGTTTATTTTTTATTTTCTTTATTTTTAATTGAAATTTGGTAAAAATAAATTTAACAAACCTCCTTGAGTGCAATTTACCATGGGTTATTTAGGAGGACTTGCACATGGTTTTAAAACCATATGCAACACCAACATATTTTTTCTCCTAATTACATGGCGTCAAATTTTCCATTGATATTACATGTGCCCATGGAATATATCCATGTAAGCTTAGTATCTTTAGTTTTTATAGTGAAATAATACCTGTTACATACCTAGACACAATTATCAATCACAATCTCTGAAGTAGATAAAATGATAATCAATTAAAATAATAAGCTACTGTCATTAGAGGGATCAAATCCACTCAGGGATTAGAGGGATTCACCTACTAATCATTCTCAAGAGTGACATGTGCAATTAATTTATTTCAATGTCTATGTAGGAATTGGAGGGATCAAATCCACTCAAGAATGAGAGGGATTCGCCTACCAATAATTTTCAAGAGTGAAATGTGTAATTAATTTTTTTCAATGTCTGTGTAGGAATTAGAGGATTTAGAGGGATTCACCTACTGTTGCAATGTATGATTTTAATTTTCATAGTTCCATAATTAAAAAACCCTTATTTAAAACCTTGCAATACATGGTTTAGGATGACCTTGCTAATGGTTTTAAAACCATGCGCAAGGCCTCCTAAACAACCCATGGTTTTATTGTATATGGTTTAGGAGGTTTGCACATGGTTTTAAAACCATGGTTTGTTTAGGAGGCCTTGCATGATGGTTTTAAAACCATGTGCAAGGCCAACATTTTTTTGCAAATAATTAATTTTTTTATTTATTATTACTTTGTTAGGTAAAAATCATGCTCTATCCATTGTGCTTTTATTGCAGGAGTATTTTTAACATTCTCAGTATAGAACTTTGTCAACATAACATTGTGCTTTTATTGCACAAGCATTTTTAACATATTTAGAGAGAAAGAAAATGCTTTACTAATGAGTCAGTTCCCTTAACTGAACTTCTTTTCAATTATACATATCAACTCTTGCTATTATTTTCCATTTCGTCCTAGGCAATTGCATTTTTTTCTAAAACTCCAATGTTTAGAGTTTAGTTTCAAGTTTCAAAGGTTGTAAGGCCATCATTATTTTCCTTTCAAATTCTTTGTTCAGATAAAAGGTTTGGTATTTTAGATTTCCATGCAATATTTATATCAATGCACTCACTCATCTCTCTTTATATTGAGTCTTCGTAGTTAGATGAGTCTGTTGTCGATATGGACTCAATGTCCATAACAATAATGTAATTATTGCAATAGGCATATTGTCTAGGTATATGACTCAATGAGGGATAAAAGATAATTTGAAATGCAAATTAAGATATAGGTGGATCAAAATATTAACATTGTAGGTGTTCAAATTTGCATTTTAATGGTTTTTTAATTATTTAAATGCTGGTAATCTTGAGAAATAAGATAATTTGAAGGTTTTGGAAACAAAAAAATAACAAGGATTTTATGACCTACTATGCAGCACACCTTGTAAATAAGGATCTATTTATTCAGTAATAGCACAACTGTAATATTTTTAGAAATTTGAAAGTATAATAGTGAATTCAGAATTTGAGCATATCTTAATTTTGTTTAATTATGATACATGGATTGATGGTACAATGCTCATGAAAAAAAAATCTTGGGAAATGAAGGTATTGATTAGTGTTTGAAATAATATATTTTTTGTAAATTTATAATTGTTCTTAGGAGTAGCTTATTTTTTTTAATTGAAATTTGGTAAAACAATTTAACAAATCTCCTTGAGTGCAATTTACCATGGGTTTTTTAAGACGCCTTGAATGGTTGTTTAGGAGGCCTTGCACATGGTTCAATTGAGCCAACCCATCCCAAAATTGTAATTATCATTTTTCAAAATTTCAAATGTAGGTATTCACAACCCTCAATTTATTAAATTTGAGTTATCTCCAAGGCTAAGGCTTCAACACCCTTTATCTACAAACAAATTTGTAGAAATCCACTTCCTGACATTGGTATACAAATATGTTTCCTTATGGATTTAATGGTTGTAAACCATAAATAAAGTCACTACAAAAATGCCAGAATGCAGATCAAAATTTTGCATACACCCTTTCCAACGTTTTTTTTTAAAGAGCACCATATCTTTCCCATACACCCATTGAGATGCACATTTTTTTTTATAGAACAACATCTCTTTATTTTAAGGTAGGATTTAGGCTAATTTTTAAGTTATATTTACAAAAATACAGTTGTTATATTAACATTAAACAAATTCATAGATATTAATATCAAGTCTGAAATTAATAGTGTATCCTATTTTTTGAGTAAACATAAATCGATTGTTTATATATTATTATTATTGGTTTATAGGTGGAGAATAAAACACCTTTATAAATATAATGATTAAAATTGGATGGAGGGTGATATATTTGAGTTAGACATTAATTTTAAAATACAGTCAACAATTACAACTGGGATGAGTCACTCTCCTCATAGAGACGCCCAGGTTGGCATTCAACATTTTAATTTTAAAACACATTGAATAATTACAATTTAAGGATGGATCGTTCACCTCATTAAGTCACCTAGGGTATTTCAAACTTAATTAACAGTGTTTCTCATTCTAACCTGTAGACTTCCTCCAAATCTATAGGCGTTGTTGCGATTTGTGGAAACGTGGTCGACATATCCTTGCTTTGGTTGCAATATATACTGAAATAAATGTTCAGATAAATTCACCCTATGCGTTCTCAATCGCAATTTGCTTCCACACATATCAAGAAGTTGGAAGGGTATCCTATGGGTCGAGGATGGGATTTATGGGTGATCTCTATGTCCAGGTATTAACTTTCAAAACAGTAAGATATTAAAATATTCCTTAACTCAGTTGTTAATCGACATATCTTTCTAATCTTGGTATATTTTGTATTTGTCATCATTTCTCAGGTGTGTTTGCGATTTGTGGAAATGTGGTCTACACCTCCTCGCTTTGGTTGCAATATATACTGATATATTTGAGTTAGACCTTCATTTTAAAACATAGTCAATAATTACAACTGGGGATGAATCACTCTCCTCATGGAGACGCCCAGGTTGGCATTCAACATTTTAATTTTAAAACACAATCAATAATTACAATTTGGGGATGGGTCGTTCTCCAGCTGAGCTATCATTTGAGATCTGGATTTTGATGACTACATGAAAGGTGTTTTCGGGATTACAAAGGGTCTTGGAAAATTGAGGAGTGTATATCCTCTCGTTGTGGTTGTGTTGTCCAATCCTCCAGAGGATCATCACCTACAATTGTATTTTTCACTTGCCAGATTCAGCCCATCGATCCCCGGAGAAGGATCTTTTTTTATGTTCTTGTTTTTAACCTAATTTATATATTCTTGTTACGGGTTTATTTTGGAGGATAATTAAATTTTTTATTTATTATTAGTTTTTACTTAATGGCCGACAAAACCAATAAATGGATTACCTTTTAAATTTATATTTATTACTTTATACTTTTTAGAAGTAAAAAGTAACGTTACATAATGTTACATAACATTACAACATCTACATCATAATCAAGAAGTAAAAAGTAACGGTACAACATCTCCCTCATAATCAAAAATATTATTTATAACTAACATAACGTTACATAACGTTACATCATCTCCCTCATAATCGACAATATTATTTATAGCCGACATAACGTTATATAATGTTACATAGCGTTACAAGATCTCCCCATAGACTGGGTTGTAGGGCACCTATCGGCGCAATTAATGTGCTACGTGGGGCCAACATTGAATATTTTTAACCAGCCTAGATCCAAATCCTATGCTCTATCAAGCGCCGAGAGGGATCAAATCTCTCGAGGTGCAAACCTCTTCTTAGTTATTGCACTCAAGGAGCTCTCAGCTTTGGTGTGTCCTATATATAGCCATTGATTTGATTCAAACCAAAAGACACATATTATTATTTAAGGTCGGCATATAATATTTTTATTATTAATATTTAATTTTATTTATGGCTGAGATATAATATTTTTTATTTTGTTAGGAACTAACATTACAACATCTCCTGCATAGATGGTTTTAAAACCATGTGGAAGGAAATATTTTTTTCTTCAGATAATTCAATTTTATTATTTTTTTATTATTTTGTTAGGTAGGAACATTACAAAATCTCCCCCATATTTTTTTTTTCTTTTGACCTACATTTTTTTTGCGTATAATTAAAATTTTTATTTTTATTGTTTTGTTAGGTAGGAACATTACAACATCTCCCCCATATTAGGATGTTCTTATCGTCGACATTTATTTTGGTGGATAATTAAATTTTTTATTTTTTAGTATTTTGTTAGTAACAAAATAATAACGTTACATAAAGTTAGATAACGTTACAAGATCTCCCCTATACTGGGTTGTAGAGCACCTCTCGGTGCAAATATGTGTCGGCTAAGTCTGAAATTTAGTATGGTTAGACTAGACCCATGCATTGACTGTGTGAGAGGGTTTCTAGACTCAAACATCATCATCATCATCGTCATTGTCATCATCGTCCACATAACTAAAATCATCATAATCATCGTCATCATCATCGTTCTCATCATCATCATCATCATCGTCGTCGTCATCATCATCATCTTCACCATTTCATAGGAAATCAATATCGTGATCACCATTCTCATCATCATCTTGACTCATCATCGTCATCATCTTCATCATCACCATCATGATCATCATTGTCATATCATCATCGTCATCACCATCTTCATCATCATCATCATCATCATCATCATCGTCATCATCATATTCATCTTCATCGTCATATTCATCATCATCTTCATCATCATCATCATCATCATCATCGTTGTCATCACCATGATCATCATCATCATCATCATCATCATCATCATCTTCATCATCATCGTCATCATCGTCATCATCATCATCACGTCGTCGTCGTCGTCATCATCATCATCATCATCATCCTCATCCTCCTCATCCTCATCCTCATCCTCATCATTGTCATCATCATCGTCATCGTTAAAAAAATGTTTTAATAAAAGATAAAACATTTAATTTATAATTGAATTATTATTTTTAATTAAAATTTCAAATTTATTATATTTAACTTATAATTGAATTAATTTTTTAAATTAAAATTTCAGATTATATAATATAATTGTAAAAAAAAATGTTTTGACGATAGATAGATTATTTAAAAGTTTTAAAATTATATAATAATTTATACTTAAAAAAACTTACATTACTCTAAATTTAAATTTACCATTAAAAAACAAATTGAGTTGGTTATTAAGTTGGCTATGTAAATAAAAATTTAAATTTAAAATTCTCATATAATTTATAAGAAAATTTACATTGATATAAATATAAATATGAATTTACCATAAAAGATCAAATTGATTTGGGTAATTAAGAATCAATAATTTTAGGCATTTGTGTTAAGTATAAAGTAATTAAATTACTCACTTATAATTTAGAGTTTGTTAATCAAATTGGGAGTTTTTTTCAGTTATTAATTTTATTATAGCGTATAATTTTAAAATATTTTCTACATTATTAATTTTTTAAACCTTTTAGATTTAGGAATAATTTTCAACACTTATCTACCACAACGTTTGGCGTTGGTGGTTTGGAAAGCTCATCGCATTCTTCATCATCATATTCATCATGTCACATGGCATCATCATCGTCATCACCATCTTCATCATCATCTTCATCATCATCATCATCATCTTCATCATCATCTACATCATCACCCTCTTCCTCATCAACATCTTCATCATCGTCAACTTCATCATCATCATCATCATCATCATCATCATCACCATCTTCATCTTCATCATCATCATCATCGTCATCATTGTCATCATCATCATCATCGTCATCGTCATCATCATCATCATCGTCATCGTCATCATCCTCATTTTCATCGTCTTCATGATCATGATCATGATCATGATCATCGTCATCGTCGTCGTCATCTTCATCGTCAAACATGACTGACACTAACAATTCGAGTAGAAAAAACCATACCTATAGATTAATTAATGTGCTACGTGGTGCTAACATTGAATTTTTTTAAATATGTGTCGAATTCGTTTGAAATTTGACATGGTTAGACTAGACCCATGCATTGATGGTGTTGGAGTATTTCCAGACTCAAACATCATCATCATCATCGTCGTCGTCAACATAAATAACATTATCATCGTCATCATCATCATCTTCATAATTTCATAGGACATCAACATTGTGATCCCCATATTCATCATCCTCATAATCATAATCTTCATCATCATATTCATCATCACCATCGTCATCATCGTCATCATCATCAGTGCATCATCATCATCGTCGTCATCGCCATCATCATCATCATAATCATCATCATCATCATCATCATCATCGCCATCGCCATCGTCATCGCCATCGCCATCGCCATCGCCATCATCATCGTCATCTTCATTGTCATATTTATCATCATCATCATCATCATCATCACCATGATCTTCATCATCATCATCATCACCATCATCATCACCATCATCATCACCATCATCATTGTATGATTTCTGATGCAGATACCTAGAAAGACCAATGATGTTTGGCGAGGTCGTGGAATTCTTCATCATATGTTTTTTAATTTTTATAAAATTGTATTTAATACTTGAGTCTATAATTTATTTGAAAGTTCATAACCTTATAAATTTATATAATTTCATGCAAGGTCAACATCCAACCTACAACATCCTACCATACCTGTGAATTTACAAAGATTAATTGGAAGTTGCAACAATATCGTCATTGATGCCATTTTTTTTGAAGAGTATGGATTCAAGTAAAATTGAAAAATTGGGACCTCCGATGCGTGATTATACAACTGGATATAGAGAAAAATGTATACTCAAAAATTATCTTGAAGGTATTTATGTCATAGCACGAGCTCAACTGTTATATAGATTGTTAAAGAATTTTTTTATAAAAGATGCAATTAAATTATTGGGCATTAAAAGTTTCAATGAGTTTAAAACAAATGAGATGGTATAAAAAAATATTACCTCGGTCGTTGCCACACTTGCAAGGAAATGATCTTGTGATTTAAATTTTGGTCATAAAACATTGCTAACAGGTTTTTTTGCAAAAAACACTGCAACTGATCATTTGTTGGCCATGACTGCAAGAATGTTAAAAACATCAAGACTAAGTTTATGGAAGCATAAAAAAATTAGGGTTCAATTAGATGAATATGATGAAGTTACATGTTGGGCTTCTTTCTGTAGGCAATCTTATCAAGATAGAATTCCAGATAATGTGAGGGACAAGGTGAAAAAGTTTTGGCATTTAAACTCCAGTGTCTTACCAAATGAAAAGGATGTTGTGCAGCATAGTATATCTAAAGGAAATTATGAAACTCATGCCAAACACATAACATAGGTCACTCAAGTGGAAATGTTCAATTTTTTTATGGAGAGTAATGTTGATGTGAAGATTTCCTTTAGCACATTTGTGAATCTTAAACCATGGTATGTCAGGCTCATTGTTGTTCGTGACACATGTTGTTGTCAATACCATGTAGAATTTGAATTATATTATGAGACATTTGATAATTTTGGCATACATTGTTGGCTAAATGACCCCCCTCCTTCAAATGTTCATGAATTTGTATCTAAAATATAATGTGCACAAGAGAATGATCAAGTATTCTATAAGAAACAATGCATCGGTGGAAAAAAATGTGAAGAATGTTCTCATCTGGCTCTTTTTGATGTTAAATACCCCATTGATCCAAATGATATTCATTTGTCAAATCACATTGTGAAATGGAAGAGATATGAATATGTTGATTATACTCATGTTACAGATTCAACGACAACATCAAGAAATATTGAGTTAGGCGAAGATGTTATCTCTGTGAATGTTTTAAGGAGTCATTCGGTGAGAAAATATATAGATATATCAAACACTCTCATACAAAACGATGACAAGACTTATAGTTCAATAAATCACGAGATGTATTTATAAAAGGAACAATATTATCAATTGTTGATTTTGTTGAAAATTACACTTTCACTCCACAAAAGGAGATACAAAGTGAGTATTATCATTTAGACCAAGTATCTATACTTGTGCATATTTTGTACATACTATGTAGAGATTCACGTCTATGGTTCTAATAGCAATGAAAATAATCGTGAAGTGATTAAAGTACCATTTCTGCATCAGTGATGATCGTACACATGATACGTGGTTTGTCCAACATTGTTTTAATATGATTTATAACAAATTATCAAGATGAGGGGTCACATTTAAAGAGCGTTGGGTGTGGTCAGAAGGTTGTGCTGGTGAGTTTAATTCTTATGGTTGTCTCGCATTCATAATAAAACGGATGTTAGCCACACATGGAGTTTTTTTTAAACAGGACATGGAAAATGAGAACATGATGGCGTTGGGGCTTGCATAAAACGTTCACTTAGGAGATATCAAATGAATCGCTCCGCTTCTCACCTTGCAAATTCAAGCGATGTTGTTAATTGGTGCAAGAAAAATTTAAGCCATGAATTCAATGAAAGGATGGATAATGTGAAAAGGTATGTAATTGTTTTAATGACTCTTAATGTTTTCAAATGCAGTTATTACTATGTTTATATGTAGATGAGTATTTTTATTTAAATTATTTAAAAAAAAGTTTAATAAATTGTTTTTAAATGTGAAATTTGATTTGCACAAGTTATGGTTTTTTCTTGAACAGGTTTCTTTTGGAATATTGAAATGGGTGATGTTGACATATGAATTCCATATAATTGTACTGAAATCCCTAAAACAAGGGGCTTACACTCCATTAGGAGTAAACAAATGGAAAATATACACGCAATCAAGAAACGAAATTACTCTTTCTTTTGTCTTGCATGTATTGATGATGTAGAGTCCTTCTAGGAGTGTCAAAACCAAACTAACAAATTTATCAAACCATGGATACACCAAGAATTGACAAAATTTCCCCCATTTGGAAATATCACATATCGAGAGCGCGATAATGAAGTGATTGTGATTGACAAAGATTATGACCGTGTTTCCAATTTGGTTAGAGAAGGTGATGTATTTGTTGTCATTGCACCAATAGATAATCGAAAAAAAGTGTATTATTATTTATTGAGATGCACTAGGTTGAAAATCATGTTGTTGCAAGAATTTAAAGATCCGTTAAATTATACGTATGCAGTGGGTTCAATGGTTTTAATGGGGCATTTCTTTGCTGAAATAAGGAAATGTAATGACCTTATTCTTTTTAAAGAATACAAGCCAGATGTTATATGTGCTCAGTACATTCATTTAGTCATAGCGACTAGGTTGCAGTTGAAATAAGTGAAGAATAGGAAAAAGACCAAGAATCACCAATGCAAATTGTTGATAGAAGATCATAATGCCATTCTTGAAAATAGGGGCCACTAGCACATTTCATATGAACCAAGAACACATTGGTATGTGAATACTATTGTTTTCTTTGATTCTAGGGTTAGAACATAGAATTATTATATAAATTGGACTTTATAGTTTATGGACTTTATATTGGACTTTATTTAAAGACAATGGACATGTACCTTTCTCCATTGTTGGTCTGTGATTGAATGCAATTTTTTTTTGTGTCATTCCTTAAGGTTGATTGAATACAATGGATACATGCTTTCTTTCTTTCCAATTTTCTCTCTTTTCTTACACTTTTTATACTGATCAATAGAAATTGTTTTCTAATTTTCTCTCTTTTCTTACACTTTTTATATTAATCAATAGAAATTGTTCTGGATATGTTTTTGTTCATAGTTTGAATTTACATTGTTCTTCAAATTGTTGTTCAATGATGCAATCATTCTTTCAATTCTATGGATTTCACATGTCTTTCCAGCAAGACATACATTTTATGCATGCTATAACTTTATGTTTGCTTTTAATTTATATAATGTTCTTGAAGGCAATAGTTGTATACTTGAAAATTTATTTAAATGTGCTTGGATTTAAATCGATGTTTTCAATGAAAGAAAATATGTTCTTAATTTTTAGGCCTATTGAATGTGTACCTTTATTATTGATTTCCCAACATATGAATGCATTGACACACTCTTTGTATCAAGATAATTGTTTACAAGTTTGGTTGTCCAAACCACACATTAACTAGGCAATTGTATTAAATCCTTTCAATGGAGCAACTTACTTCACCCTTATTTGAAATGCCTATTTCAGTGCCCAGATTCCTTTGAATGCTTTGAACCTTGTATAAACGTATTAAAAGTGTTGTTTGTACATATGTTATACTCAGAAAATGACAGTGAAAACCAATAAGATATGATGGATGTAGTTCTGAATTTGGTACATGAAAAGCTTGATTAGCTAGGAAATATGTAGTAGTAGGATAGAGGATGGATGGTTATGCGTGAGGATAGGTTAGGGGGTAGTAATAGAATATAAATTTGTTTGATTTCAGAACTATTAGAAGACTTCCATGCTTGTGTTGTGAGGTAAAAATGATAGGTCTAAAGGATCCACCCGTTGATGACATTTCCAATTGTGTCCGTTAGTCTATGTAGTTTGATAATATTTCTAATTTGGTCATCAAAATTACACATTTTACTCTTCTAAGATGATACATTGATTGGTAAGTTGATTTCCAATCATTTGTTGATGGGACTATGTTTAAGGTTATGTTGAGGGGACTGTGTTTAAGGAAGGATGAAAGAAGATTGAAGTAGGTTGAAGGATAATGATGTATGAGAGAAAAATTAGGCGATATGACAATTTTTGTGTGGTTGTTATAAGTTTTCAAAAGCACATAACAACAAGCTATATGATCCCCAAAAAAGATGGCATGAGCCAGAATTGACAAGTTTGCAAGATTTCTGTTCAATATTTTTCTTCCCCAAAATATTTTGAATGCTTCCCAAGCCAAATAAGACCAAATAGCCTCAACGTTTTATGATTTTACCTGTCAAATAAAAGGTGATATCATGTATTCCATCACCTAGTGTAAGCCTAAAAACCCTAAGAAAATACACAACACGCAAGATTTTTGTATTTTTTTGTATTTTTTTAATTTAATTATTATTATTATGGATAATGGATTTAGGGTTTTGGTAACAAGAAATCCTAAAACACTATTTTAACTAGAGATAAATTGGAATTTGATTTTTTTTTTTAAATTTATTATTATTATTATGGATAATGGATTTAGGGTTTTGGTCACAACAAAACCTAAAACAATAGAAACCCTAGTTTAACAAAAGAAATTGAATTTTGAATTTTAACATAAATCATGAACAAAATGGCATGCATAATCCATTCTTAGAAGATAATATTCTTGAAACCCTAACCAACTTTGGATCACATCAATCCATAAAGAGGAGAAATCCACCACAGCTTAAACGTCCTGTTTGACAAGCTTATGAGAAAATACGACCTAACTCACAACATTCATGTGATGAAAACAAACAATCATTGGTCACAATGACAATATTTAACAATGTAAATTCTCATTGAGAATAGAAGCAACACCAATAAACTCCAATAACATATATTTTACATAAATGAAATGAACTAAGAACATACCTTTAAAGAGACAATTCATTTGCAGGGAAGGTAATTGGGATAGAGACATAAAAATATAAGTGAATACCAGTGCCTTAAGGTTATGAGGAGTTCCAAGTACAAGTGTGAATTTATAGTGAAGTGCAGCAAAGATCACTATGTGATTTGATAGTTTGATACAAATGCCAAACATCTTTGCTATCCAATGTTTGCAAATGGCTACACTTTCTTGAGTTTGTGATTATAATCATAGTTGTAGAAAAAAAATATGATGATAAGATAGGAACCAATTATAATCTTAAGAGCTTGAATCCAATGAGAGACTTATGAAATCATAACAATAACTACTTCATAATCTACCTTCAAGATATAATTTTAGCAATATGCATCATATAGTAGATGTAAGTTTTAATTGGTGTCAACACTTAAATCAATAGTAGGAAAATACAAACATAACATATCAGTAATGATCCAAGGAAATGATTGTATTGTAAATTTGATAAAATTTACAGTTATGATAATCTAATAATTTGATATGTGTAGAGGGGGTCACTTTCTTAGAATTTAAATGCCATATGATATTGAAGCAGAAATTTCTTATTATTTTGTAGCAATTGAATGGAGGATTCACATACAAACTAAAAAAAAAACCACACAGGAAACAGACAAGTATTGCTCAGGAATTTACAGTATATTCATCATAATAATATCCGGTGTACAATAGATTACAAATAGGTAGAATTTGAATGCATGAGGAGTGAATCCAAATTCTCCAAGTGGATAAGACCGTATCTAATTAAATCTTTAACTCAAGGTCTCCCAATCAATATCGGAGTCCAACAAATCAACTCTCCAATGACCAATAACTCCAACATACAGTAACAACTAGTTAAATCAGTGCAACTGAGTGTGATAGGTGAACAAAAGCGCTCCTCCATATGCATGCATGCATTATCCATGCAAAGCATGTGCTAGCTAGCTGATAGTGAGTCATTTGAAGGTAACTGAAGGATAACTGTGGCTAAATCCAAATAACTGAAGTAGGTTGGTGTCGGGACTCCTAGTGGCTCCTAAAATGTAGGGATTGGTTTAGGAGGCACCTTCACTAATGCATGCACATGTAGTAAGTGGCAGTTAACCTCGTCCCCCACACTTCAATGACTGGTACATGTGGCCCCATTGGGCCATGTGGACCCAATTGCACTAGTGGACTCATTTAATTAATTTAAGGTTCCTAAGTTAGGTAATAATTAATCTAATAGACATTTGACCAAGGGAGGATTAATAATCCTAACACCCCCGCCTAATCCTAACTTGGAAAACTGTTGTCCCTGGTAACAAGACCATAGGTCACCCAAATACAATCTAGAAGAAAAGTAAAAAAAATCCTGCTTAGTACAACTAAGGAAACATGGGAAAAACTCATGGGAACCCCCCCCCCTCATAAATAAGCAGGAAAATAGAAATATGCAAGCTATCTTTAGAAGAAAGAAGATTCCTCCCTAGAAAATAACTTAAGCAAAAACATTGCTGAAAAAATTGCAGCTCTATGCAGCAGCATGGTCCATCAGTGGACCTCTCAATGTATTTCTGAAATGATGACTTTGTTTGGTTCTACTGGATGGTGAAGGTAGGGAATGATCAAATCTCTGCTTCTGTGGGCCATGTAGCTGATCATTTGCCATCATCAAGTAGCACTGGCCTGGAACTTTGCTGCACCATTCTGTGAGAGATAGTCCAGCATGCTCATTCTGATACTGGGACCTCGTTCTTCTTTTGTCTTTTGGAACTCCATCACCAATTCTAGCTAGATCACGAAGCTTTTGAGCCCATCTGGGTTTAGGATTCTGATTTGGAATGGGTATTGGATCTAGATCTAGAATCTCTTGAGATTCAGTCTCAATAACAAGATCATGCTGTATGTGATCTTCTTCATCTGAATTTGAAACCTGTAGCACATCATCATCATCATCAAAAATAGGAGGAGAAATGGTTATACCTTCCTGTGCTGTTGAAGGAGTATCATGAATTTGATCTTCTTTGAATTGGACACTTCTTTCAATGAAGCATATTTTGGTAGAAACCTCCATCAGTTTGTAAGTTTTTGCATCATCTGCATATCCCAGCAGAATGCATTTGCTACTTTGGGCTTGGAAGGCCTTTCTCTTGTCAAGTGGTGTCTTGGCCCAAGATTTAGAACCAAAAACTCTCAGATGAGAGATATTGGGATTATACCCATGCAGTGCTTCGAATGGAGTCACCCCAACAACTGACTTGTGGGGCACCCTATTCTGCAAATATGAAGCATAGTTTACTGCTTCAGCCCAAAGAGAAGGAGGTAGATGCTTTCCATGTAGAAGTTATGTTTCCATCTCCTTCAGTGATCTGTTCTTCCTCTCAGCCACACCATTTTTCCGTGGTGTGTATGGAACTGATTGTTCCATTTGAATCCCCTCTGATTCACAGAAATTCTAGGAATCTCTTTTGACATATTCTCCTCCTCCATCGGATCTTATTGACTTGATCTTCTTATTGAAGCTGTTCTCAACCATAGCTTTAAAACTTTTAAAAATCTCAAAAACTTCTGATTTTAGCTTCATGAAGTAGATCCAACAGTGCTTAGAACAATCATCAATAAAGGTAAAAAAATACCTGCAACCATTAATTGAATTTGTGAGCATAGGTCCAGCTACATCACTGTGTATCGAATCACGTGTAGAAATAACTCTATGAGCCTTCCCAACATCATACTTCTTTTCTGGATGCTTACCTACAAAGCACCCAACACATACTCCATCGAAAGTTTGGATGGAGGGAAAACCTTCAACCATGTTATCATTGTGGAGCTACTTCAGATATTTGAAATTGAGATGGCCAAATCTCTCATGCCAAATATTGTTGGTGTTGTTAGCATGAGACAATGAAGCTGTACGAGGAGAAACAAGCAAGAAATGTGAAAACTCATAAGCTTTGGTAGAGTGATTTGCAATACCTTTCACTACAAGCTTTCCAGTGGATTTTTCTGTAATCTCAACTGAGTCTGAATTGAATGTGACCCTCTTGGGAGAGCCTGTATGTGTCATCTGGTAAATAGATATCAAGCTCGAAGCAAGGGAGGGCACATATAAGACATTTTTGAACTCACCATCCTTCACTCTGACTGAGCCCCTTCCTTCTGCAGGAATCTGGGAATCATCTCCCATGTGAATATTAGGCCCCTTTGATAGTGAAAGAGTAGAGAAGGATTCTTTGGAGGAAGCCATGTGGTTGGAGGCTCTAGAATCTATAATGTAGGCCGAGGATGGAGAGAGAGTTTATTTCAAAGCATGACACCTTTCAGCATCTTCTGCCGGTGCTTCTTCATCATGTTTCTTTTCTCTTGGAGGAGAAATGTTGTGCTGCTTGAGAAGAGTGGGCATCTCATCAAGTTGCTTCCTCATACAATATTCTTCAAGATTATATCCATTTTCAAAATACAGACATAACTTCTTTTCAAATTTCTTCTTCTTAGAGCCAAATCCCCCTTCGGAAGATTGCTGATTTGATTTAGGCTTCGAATCAGCTGTCTTTTGATCTGTCTTCTTTGATTTCCCCTTTTCTTGCACTTTGGAGGAGTTAGTAACCAATAGAGTTTGATCTTTGGAAGTATGGATGACTCCCATTTGAATCAATTTGTCCTGTTCTTTTATTAAGGACTCGGAGAATGAATCTAGAGAAGGTAGCTTCCAATCAGGAAAGCTTTCCCGCTTGGAATGAAACATAGAGACATAGACAGAGTACTCAGGGCCTAGGTTGCTAAGTATTGAAAGGAAATTCTGCTCATCCTTCTGCTCTATCCCACACTGTCTGCATTATAGTACTAGAGACTTGAATTTGGAGAATAATTTCTCAATGGTATTGAAACTACTGGGATGTAAAGATACCAAATCATTCTCCAGAATGCATCCCCGAAGCTCATCTTGATTGTTAAACAAGCTATAAATATTCTCCCAAGATTATCTGGGAGTCAATCCTTCCAGATGGAAGAGGAGATATCTGGAAATGTAAGTACATAAGTACCCGAATGCTTCATCACAATGGTTTAGGAACTTGTTCCGTTCTATCGGCTGATGAGGTTCAGCCTCCCATCCATGTCTAATCCTGTGGTAGTCACATGCTTGCGCAAGGCCAGCTGCATATCAATCCTCCAATCAAGGTAATTGGAGGTTGTTAGGATCTATGGATCAGGAGTTTGAGAACTCATAATTGCTCTGGCAGGGAGACAACAAATAGTTCTTTCAAGCTACGTAGCACCTGTCAATTTCACTGCAAATAACAATAAAACATATGAACTGTTAGAATCATGCTTTTTCTCTAGACATGAACATGTTTTTAGGGTCCATCACACCCTCTCCACTACTCTAAATGGACCCAGAGCTAGAAAATTTTCATAGGGGACTTCTGTGGAAACCCAACTGCTTCTGATGTTCAATGAGGAGAAACAAGCATGAAACCTACCCGAGAAGGCTTTGATACCATCTTAGAATTTGAATGCCATATGATCTTCAAGAAATAGAAAGTTCTTATTATTTTTCAGCAATTGAATGGAGGATGAGCATACAAACTAAGAAAAAGAAACCACACAGGAAATGAACAAGTATTGCTCAGGAATTGACTGTATATTCATCATAATAATATCCAGTGTACAATAGATTACAAATAGGTAGAATTTGAATGCATGAGGAGTGAATTTTAATTCTCAAAGTGGATAAGACTGTATCTAACTGAATCTCTAACTCAAGGTCTCCCAATCAATATCAGAGTCCAACAAATCAAATCTCCGATGACCAATAACTCCAACAGACAGTAACAACTAGTTAACTCAGTGCAACTAAGTGTGGTAGGTGAAAAAAAGCGCTCCTCCCATGCATGCATGCATTATCCATGCAAAGCATGCACTAGCTAACTGATAGTGAGTCATATGAAGGTAACTGAAGGCTAACTGTGGCTAACTAGTGCTAACTCCAACTAACTGAAGTAGGTTGGTGTCAGGACTCCCAGTGGCTCCTAAAATGTAGGGATTGGTATAGGAGGCACTCTCACTGATGCATGCACATGTAGTAAGTGCTAGTTAACCTCTAGAATTGTTCCCCACACTTCAATGACTAGTACATGTGTCCCCATTGGGACATGTGGACCCAATTGCACTAGTGGACTCATTTAATTAATTTAAGGTTCCTATGTTAGCCAATAATTGAATCTAATAGACATTTGACCAATGGAGGATTAATAATCCTAACACAATTGACCTCTTAAATGTCATCATATTTGTATAATTATATAGTTTAAAGATATATTAACAAATGAGTAGTTGGAGCGGGTACAACTGCTCCAACCTCTCTCATGATGTATAAATAGTAATAAAAGATGAATACTAAGTCGGATTAGACATACTTTCCCAAATAATTGTCTTTGATGGTTGTGTATGAGCATTTACTGTATGCTTGAATGTTATATGTGATGTGAAATCCTAGCTTTCAACATCTGGCACCGTTGCTTCCTTCACTCGACTGGGTGACAATAACAACAAGTGGGGTGGCTCGAACCTGAAGGAAGTTGTAAGATGTGAAGGAGACCTACAAGGAAAAGCTTAAAAATACTGCTCGTGTGTTCGTGAATGATACACTACCTAAAACCAAATGCGAGTGTGCGTTGATGAAGAAATATTCTGGGAGACAAACTGGTTGTGTATTGATACTCTTGCGAAAAGAAAGATACGATCTTATTATTATTATTATTTTATTTATTTAACTGTAAGTTTCCTAAAATAAAATTTATAATGATGCATGAGTTGTGAGCAATGTATAATGGTGATGGAAGATCCTGTGCATGAATAAAGAAATTCTCGGTTGGAAGGTTGAATTATAGTTTGAATAATATTGTGTTCAGCGGCATGACATATGTCTTGTAATCCAACCGCAAGAGTGATTGTTATAATGAATATGAAGCCAAGAGATTCATTGGGTGACCGCCTCTCTAACCGTTGGTCCGTCGACCAAGTTTGAGGATGTTGGGTTTTGCTAACTATTGATTGCACTCCTCGTCGCTATGTACACTCTCCTTCATCGAGTACATCTATTCCACTCATCCAATGAGCTTAATGAGATATCGAGAAGAAGATTAATGAGAAGTTTAAACAGAAAGATTGAGTCGTGCATGTGATCTTTTCAGGTCGAACTAACCCTACCAAGGAGGTGAAATCCAACTTAAAAAAAGAAGATCTGCATCTTCATAATGTAGATTATAACTAACCTTGGTAACAACGACCGAAAGGACCCGTATTTCGGCCATAACCATCCGATCAATCTACTCTTTTACTCGTTCAGGATACTTGCACAGCTTATCAAGAATGATCAAATTCGAATTGAGTGCTCTACATTGAGAGACATTCATAAAAAATCCCAGTACCCCCCAAAAAACTTTTGTTTGTCAACATCATTGCAAATTTCTTCCTTGGAAGAAACCGAGAAATACAATAGTTTGAATAACTTCTCTATGATCTCTGCATCAACCATATGTTCACAGAATTCCTCATTCTCAGATAGGCGCTCCAACACAATCAACAACTTCAGGTAGTTGTACCAGAGATCATGCTGCATAGGACATAGACAAGAGACCAACGCTTTTATAATTTCTCCCAGCTTTTAGTTGGTACCATTTGATGATCTCACCATTCGACCACCGAATTCTCCAATCGACTATTGGACACCGAAGAAGCAGTTAATTTTAATGCATTTCATTGACCATCAAACCCAGAAGCCTATTTGATAGCTACACATACCAAATTAAAAGACTACCGATTGATGGAAACCATCGACTGCTTGTCGTATGAAGTCGTTGACCAGCCATCGACTTGTTCCACGTGCTTATAAACCCACATCTATATTAGAAAACAGTCTATATCGGAAGCTGCTGACAAATCAACAGAGAAAATCACAACCCACGACAGAGAGAGTTTTTACGTAGATTCCATCGACCATTGACTATTTTTAAGTGTACATAAAGTATGGTCACTCCTCCTATCGATTGTTGCAATATCTGGTTGATGAGTTCATTATAAGGCAAGTTATATTTTGGTCGGTGCATCACAACTGAATGACAAGAAAAATCTTGAAATCGACTATGTACTATTGAAGAGAAGCAGTCTCGACACACAATTGCTTGACCATTGAAGGCTGTCCATCGACCATAAATGACTAAAACTTTCGCCTCAAATCATGTGGGTAAAATCCTTTTCATCTTGGTTGAACTGATGTTGACCAACTCGTTGTTACCTTATAATATTTATTATCGCATAAGGAAGTTGTTATTCCATAAGAATGTGAATGCTTTTGGAAGCTAATTAGATGACTTGTGTCAATGATTAATTCAGTCGATGGATGTGTAGTGGTCATCATGTTTGGTTGATATTGTAGTCTTGGCCAAATATTCATGTTTGCAAAGTAAAGCATATGTAATATTAAATTATGGTCAATGATAAAGTGGTTGAGTTTAGTCGGTATTAAAATGTAGACGAGTCATCATATTATGGTCAATATATTAGTATTATTGTGGTCGAGGCTATCAAATTTTATTTTTTAAGTTATTGAGTTGGAGGGGGTTAAATGTGAGTCTCTTTTGAGGCAGGCGACCCCGTCCATTTTACATAAATCAAGTTGGTATTTTTCCAACTATTGTAAGTCGAGTTATGTTAAGTCAGTTGAACTACAAGTAGTCGGTCACGACCAAGTTCATGCACATGAGCA
Source organism: Pseudotsuga menziesii (assembly GCA_001517045.1). Classification (NCBI taxonomy): domain Eukaryota; kingdom Viridiplantae; phylum Streptophyta; class Pinopsida; order Pinales; family Pinaceae; genus Pseudotsuga; species Pseudotsuga menziesii. The sequence goes on along the minus strand of LPNX010964901.1, from coordinate 167,493 downwards.
GTCATCACACAATCTTGCAGGTATTTGAAAAGATGACAATTACATTCAAGCAGATATCATACACCTACACAGAAAAGCGCTCCAACGAGACATGATGAAAATGTGCTAAAACCCCTTGATATGGAAATGTTGAAATTGTTCCTAGGTTGTGACCTTGGAAACCTAGAAGACAGAGAAATGACATAGAAAGTCGAAGAGCCAAAAGGCTCTGCTTTCCTGAACTGATGGAGATGCTGGTCAGATGAGCTAGGGTGAGGCTTCAAACCAAAATAACTCATTGTGGAAAAGGATAGTCGACCACCATTGTGAGAGGATGAGACTTCGATGGACTACTTCCATATTGAAGATGGAGGCTGAAGAGTAACCACTTGACCTCTTAAATGTCACCCTGTTTGTATAATTATATATTTTAAAGAGATATTAACAAATGAGTAGTTGGAGAGGGTACAACTGCTCCAACCTCTCTCATGATGTATAAATAGTAATCAAAGATGAATACTAAGTTGGATTGGACGTCCCTTCCCAAATACTTGTATTTTATGGTTGTGTATGAGCGTTTACTATATTCTTGAATGTGATGAGTTGTGAAATCCTAGCTTTCAACAATATGTGACTTTTAATGTTTAGAATCACACCATATGGCAATATTTAACAACTCATAAATGTAGGATAAAACTAGTAGTAGAAAATGGGTTAGCTAGCTAATTTTGAAGGTTTTAGTTTCCTATTTTAGTGCCCAAATTCCTTTGAATTCTTTGACCCTTATATAAACGTATTAAAATTTTTGTTTGTACATATGTTATACTTAGAAGATGACAGTGAAAAAAAATAAGATAAGATGGATGTAGTTTAGAATTTGGTACATGACAAAAGCTTGATTATTTAGGCAAGATGTAGTAGTAGGATAGAGGGATGGATGGTTGTGTGTGAGGATAGGTAATTTGATTCAATGCATTTAGTGATTCTCACAGATGGACCACCCACAATCACAATCAAGCAAAATGTTGACTATTTTGTTATTTTGCTTGATTGTGATTGTGGGTGGTCCATCTATGAGAAACACTAAATGCATTGAATGAATTGAAGCACTGAAAAAATGAATGCACTAAATGCATTGAATCAAGAAAAATCACAATCCAAAAATAGTCAGTACTGATTGTCTTTGTGATTTGAAGCTACATACAACAAATACTGGCAAGTTGTGTTGTTGGTTGCATACCAACTCTTGTTTAATCCAACAATTTGTGTGTAGCTTCAAATCACAAAACAATCAGTATAGAGTGTTTTGTGATTTGAATTTACATACAAATTGTTGTTTGAAACAAGAGTTCGATATGCAACCAACAACAAAACTTGTCAGTATTTTTTCAAAACAATTTGATTTAGAAACTATAAATTTCAAGGTAAAAAATTCAGAAAGGGTTGCATATAGGATATATTACCAGTAAAGCCGAGGAGCATCTTGAGTTAAAACTTGACCACCAACATATATCCAATTAAAATATGAAACCATATTCTATTGTCCACCATCCAAGCTATGTATAGCAAAACATATATCAATATGATCTCTTGATTCTTGCCAAGAACCACGGATCGGTTGTTCAAATCATTTCAGACAAAGGTCAGGATCCATGAATTCAATGGTGAAATATATTCTTCATACGGTGGAATCCAGTCTTCAGTCGTGTAGCCTGTGTGAACAAAAATCACATATTTTTGCAATCTACCCCAGCACAGGGATGTGTAGAGTAATGAAATAGGCTTGAACATATTGTCGTTTTCGACCCTAATTGTATTTAACTCAATGAAACACAATGTAGGAGGCTAGGATAAAAAATGGTTATACCACTCAATATGACTCAATGTTTCACTTAAAAATTTGGCAAGGATGATTCAATGTTTCACATAAAAAATTGACAAGAATATGAACATTCATGGTTCACAGGTTTGGAAGACACGTCATTCAAAACCATAACCAACAATTCACCAACTTTTCAAACCCAAATCAGAACTGCATATAAATACATGAAAGCATCAAAACTGAATAATATGAAGCATGGAGATAGCCTTGATCCAATGGATAACATGAGGCCATTGAATGCTTCCAATAAATGTCCTGAAATCACCAACTAGGTTGTGTTAAGTCAAGGATTGAGCATAAGACCTTCAAAGATGGACCACATAAAATATTGCAAGCACTGCCCAATTGAACTCTAGGGATTTTAAGGTCCATTTTGAAATTAATAAATAATACTAGAACTTATATTACATATTGATATCTTGGGGGAAAGAAACTCACATTTAAATAGAGGTGAACTTACATGTCTAGGGAACTCAATGAAATCCGATGAAATTCCAGTGGTGTCAATGGACAAAAATATTACACGCCTTAAGCTAAATTAGAGAACTAATATGTATAAGATAATATAATTTCATTCATGTCCAACAAATGACCATATAAGTAAGTGCATAAGAAACTCCTATAACTATGCTAATAGAAATAAGAAAATATCTAAGAACAAAGCTAAATGACTAACTCAAAGAAAGAAAGAGAGATACATCAACTAAATACATAAGTGGGAAATATCATCAATAACATGTCAAGAGGTATTGGAACTATCCCAGGAAGAAGTCTCATCATCCAAGTCCTCAATCACCATGAAGTTTCCAAATATTACTATCCAAATATAATTCGCAATGGATAATAATTTCTGAATGGAATGTACAAACAAATAAAATCAAAATCACGAAATATAAATCTGGCACAAGCAACATTATGAAAGGAACAAATCTGAATAGTAAATGGTTTCAGGCCACACACATAATTCATTGGTTGGAACTGCAAAATAAACTAGAAAAAAGAAATATTTATTAAGAGTCAAGTGACTTCAGAAGCTCACCCAGAAAATTTAAAAAAAAGAGAAACATTTTCCCAAACAATATGGAAGAACTGTACCCTTTTCATATGAGGAAATGAATGCTCATGAAATTTATACTTACAATGAAATTCCTTCAGACTTTTCAAACAAACTGGGGATGTTGACAATAATTATAAGCTTCATAATGTTGATCAAATTCCAAATGGATCTTAATAACAACTATCAATAAGAAAATTTATGTTGATTAGTAGGTTAGCTTAAACATACATTGTTACCTAATATTAGGTACCCAAGTGACAGGATAAACAATCGGTTCACATTTAAACCAATTGAGTTTGTAAACCTCACAAATAAGTAAAATCCACTCTTCTTATTGAAGTGGAATACGATACATCTATTCCTAAATTTTCAACACCAAAAGGTACATTCTATAAACATTCCTCCACTGGATTCCACTGCTAAATATGAAGATAAATAAGCCAAGGCACAAAATAGAAAATGCATATCTCTTGTTTGATGAGAATCAACTCAAATATCAATTACTGAAGAGATTAACAAACTGTAACTCACTGTGGCCAATATTCAAACAACTTCCAAGTTGCACACAAATTCAGTGTGTATTTTCATCTCAGACATGTTACAAGATTGCATACATAAGTTAATGTCTAAATGTGCCAATAAACCTCTTATCAGAGATGTATGAATATTTAAGTGGGAGAAAACTGTAAAATCTATTATACCTTATGTAGAGAAAATGCATAGGAACATACAAATTCCATATCATTGAAATTTACCTGGGGCACTCCATCTATTTCTAGCTGCAGCACTTTAACTGCTAGGCCAAACCCTTTTAGACTGAATAACTGAAATCCTAATACACACGAAACCATATGTTTTCTTAGAGAAAACACCTAATGCAAACATATGTGAACTCCACTTAGATCACTACATTACAAGGAAACCTCTTCATCTCAGAGGCTTAATGCTAACCAAGGTAACAATATAATTTTTTGACTATGGGACAAGACTAAGGACTACACAAAACTAGTTGATCAAAACTGAAAACCATTACAAAAGGAATAATAAATCCAACCCAAACACATATGTAAGGAAAATTATTACTCTGTGTGCCACTTCTGGGCTAGAAACCTTTTTTTCCAAGGAAAAAATCACAAGGAACTTTTAGGGATGCTTCCCCACATTCATGGATGGTGTGTAGACTGGTGTCCCTTAGCTAGGGGGATTCAAATAAATCATGTGTCGACACAGTACTAGACAAATGCCCAACAACATTGATGATTAGTGATTGATTCAACCCCCGAGGCTTGTTCCATTCCATAATTATCCACAAACACTGAAATTTTTTAAAACATATACTTGTTAGCTCAAAATATGATTATAAGACAAATAGAGGTAAACCCCATCTTTCCAAGAGCTTTGTTGTTGAAAAAAGGATGGCTAAAAGAATTGAGTAGTTTCTGAGAAAGGCCACTCAGGGAGTGAGGGAAAAATTTTCCCCAATGAGAAAAAATTGTTTCTCTTTGAAAAATAGACCATTTGAAGGCAATCATCGGTTTGCGAGACACCATACTAATTTTTGCAAATGCATGATAACAACTTGATCTATTAGTTTTAGATGGATTAATGGAGTTGAATTTGAAAAACCCTAAAAAAACCTTCATTAGGGGCCTTCGATCTCTATCTATTAGTATTTCTTCCATTTATCTTTTTATCAATGTTCTTAGGATGCTACAAATACCACTTAGGAAGAATGACTACTTCGGAGGACCAAGGGTTCTCGATTGAATAATTTTCTATAGTGTCTACCAGAGAAGCTATAGTTTTTGAATAATGATGTGAAATGGGAGTTGTATGCTCCTAAAAATTATACTATATGATATTTTCCAAGAAACCATTTAAGGTATCATCCTCCACAAGGAAGACTGTGCTTCTTATTTCAAGGGATTAGGCCAACTAGAAACCAATTCAAAAAATGGTTCCTCCTAAGGTTAATCAAAATAAAAACCATGACATATACCTATCCATACACCTTGTAACAAAAGCTAGAAATCGATCAAGCCTCTTGAAGACTGGAGCAACCGAATCCGGTTGGTCCGTTAGTAGTCGAATCCGACTATCATTTTAAATAATGAAATATGAATAATAATAATATATTGGATGATGAATATTACAATGATGTCTTGGCCTTAAATATGGTTTGGACATTCATGATGAGGAGACACCTCCTTTGATACTAACCTAACTATAGATTATTTAATTATTTAATTATAATATTATTTTATGTTCATTACATTGCCACTCCCTTTAAGAGAGCTGTGTCCTCAAAGCTTAGATTATTGTCTTTTCATTCTCGTTTTGTGTTGAAACAGTGTCATTACTTCATTTATGTCTTTTTTAGAACTTGTATTAGGTATGTGCTTGGTCTTTACGCAATAGTTTGTCATTTTCCTTTCATTTGTAACTTGAATTTGTACCCCATTATGTTTATTATTGTTGTCCCATTTTCCATGTACATGAATACGAGGAATATTTTTGTGACTGAACATATCAAGCGTTGTTTTAGAGACCGCTTGTCCCACAATACTCAGTGATGTCATCACGTAATGTTTCCATTTTATTATCCTTACAATTTATCTTGAGAAGTGGCGTTTTGTGAGGCTTCTCCTGCTCGAAGTCACCTGATAATGTTACATTTAGGTTTCTCTAGGGTGGTAGAAGATTAATCTACGATATCTGATTCCTTTGACTTGGATTCCTTTTCATATTGTAGGATCCATCCTTT
>LPNX010964901.1:130496-151600 GCA_001517045.1 Pseudotsuga menziesii | reverse complement strand
AATTAATGCTCCACTAATGTCAATTAAACTTAGGATAGTGGTTTAACTAGGCCAATTTGACCGAAAGAGTGTGTATGATGGTAAATGTCTCCAACAGTTAGAAGTGTGTATGCCATGGTCAAATCCACTACCTCTGCATGACAAGATCTTAGAAAAATGTGTAAAAGGATATTATCCACAAATTTTAAAAAAAATGTCAAATTTAACATAAATAACTTCATATCTTTATTGACATTAAACATTTGAAATATATAACCTAGACTTAAACATGTTGAAGTTAACAGTTGAATGCACATGATAGTGGACCTGTGGTGCATCCAATACACCCATCTGAATGGCGTCTATGAATTTCAGTACCACTACGAACATGTCTATATGTCCCTAGATGGTCCATGTGTCCTTATTAAGAATAAAAAGGATTAGGATAACTCTATGAAATCATAAGACAATGATTGATATCAACATTAACTCTATGTATCAGCAACGTTGCTACATCAAGGCTAATGTGGGAATGAAAATAAGAAAACATGCAAGAAATGACCTATTTAGGGAATTCCACCAATTGTTATAGCAATAAACTAGCTGTGTGTGATTGAATATCCCTTAGGGTGTGTTGGCTCAAATATACATACCATATATTTCAACTCTTAATTGTCAACACAGGAAGGTAAGCTTAGAGGCACCAACATTGTATGTACATGAATGGAGAAACACTATCTTGCTGAAAAATGCTGCAAATCTTCACACTGTCTAGTTAAGAAAATTCTTATGTTGTTATAATTATAATTAAGTTCTCAACATTCCATGTGAGAGAATTTAACTGAAACAAGCTTTGACTACCATTACTTTAATATTGTATTCCATCCACTAATTCAAACTTGTAGAAATTATTCCACCAGTTTCCCTTCTTAGCCATTATTTTAACATATATATATTTGGGATATCATAAGCATGTGGAACAAAAAATACCAAGTTTTCAACTCAATATAGAACCTGTTGTCCTGGATTCCACAAGATAACTTAACCTGTTACCCTGTTATAAAACCAATTCTCTCTCAAAGTCAATCTTGACTATCAAGTAGCTATTCAAATGGAAATGGTGACGAACCAATAAACAATATTAATAATCTCAAAGCTTCATCACTTCAGCCAAATGAATGGAAAAAAAGACATAACTCACTCTGTTATGAAATGAAAATTAGATTCAGGAAATTAAAACCACTCAAGCTGCCAACCATGAATTCACCACTCTTTAGTTGTTGTAATCAAATGAAAACTTAAGAACCATAAGCATAAATGGAATCAAACTACTCAAAATCAATCAAAACTTCTAAAATAAATCTATAGTACTCTTCTACCATATATTACGATGCATTGCAATCCTGGGCAGGGGGGCCTTCCCATCCAAGTTTCATTGACAATTTTAATATTAACTAATCAACCCATGCCAATAAATTATAATTGTGACCAACCATATATATAAAAACAAAAAGAAGCAATGTGTTTCTATTTTAATCCATCAACAAACAATCTATTACATTCTTCGAGATGGATCATGCTCTGTACTATACATTATCTATCATCTATTCCCCCACCCCCTTCTTATTATAACTTGTCCTTTTTTATACACTCAAAATTTGAGCTTCTGTCTATAACCAACAAGTTCTGAGATAAATATATAATTTATTACATAATCTACGTTTCTTTCAAAGCAGGATAGAAATATAAAATATTTTCTTGAAATAGTTTCAACAATCTGCTCTTTTATTGGAGAAGATAACAGATTTCTTTGACTGTCTTAATCTCATGACACGAAGTGTCATGAGATAAGGAAATAAATTAATGTAATTGTTCTTTGTTCAAAACAGGGCATGCATTGGAAACTCTTATTAGCACCCATATATTTGAATATTTCCATGAATCCATCAACCTAGGATCATCCCATTTCTTGTTGCATTGGTATTGGAAAAACACTGTTAGTACAGGAATCCATATTTTTAATTATAAATGATATTTTTGCATTAAAAAATATTCAAAACCAATTAAAAACAAGAGAATACTTAAAGACAAGTTTTAAGCCTTAAAATCTCAATTAAGGCAAGGTTTGGATCAAAGTTCTTCATACATGATGATCATAGGAATGTCAAAAGGATAACAAAGGTTCAAAATTTAATACAAAACTGAGGCCTAACATTTCCCCAAACCCAAATTATTGCATGTCCTCATGCAATAAATATTTCATGTAGACAAAAAGAAGAAAAATTGAACTCTGTAGGTCATATGAATTATCCTTTGATTGCTGAAATGTTTTTCGAAGCTTCTCCCCAAGAGATCTATTTTCTATGAGAAGTATACTAGCCTCATGATACCTTCAATTAAGTATGGAATGAAGCTTTATGTTTTCATAACTTAAAAGATTGGATTGAGAACAAAACTTATCCACCTATGCACACATGTCTGAGTCCTTAGTATGATATTGAGCAAGGAAACCCTTCAATGTAGTGTTCTTAGTTTTAAGGACTTGATCCAACTCCTTGTATTCATGCAACTCCTCTTTAAATTGTATATTCTCTGCTTGTAATTTTAAAAACTCTCGAGGAGAAATCATCTTGGGTATATCCAGTCTTGTAGAATTCTGTGAAGGAGAATTAGGTTGGGAACAACCTGGAGGTATATCCTCCTTCAAATTTACTAGGGATTTTGCAATAGCTAAGGAATATCCTTCTATCTCATCATATGTATCTCTACGAAGTTTCATTTGAAATTCAAGAGAAGGATTACAATGCCTAGGATTTTTAGATGTCATACTTCTAGTCATTCTCTTGGATTTAGGATCTAAAGATGACACTGGTAACACCCCGGTTTTGACCCCGTTTGCATTAAATATATATGATGTAAGTATTGTAATTAATCATGGTTTGGAACTAAAGGCAAAATCCCCACCATTGATTTAGCATTTTATGTTTTGATGATTAAAATCGATGCTGATGGTATTTTGTGATAGCCGACACATTATAAATTCGGACATCATATAAAAAACAAAATTTAATTAAAAACCCACAACTAGCTATGTAAATACAACAAATAATAAGATAGGGGCATGATTTCCTAAGGATAAGGGGAGGGGATGTTTAACCTTGAGCCATTGGGAAAAGCCATGTGTCAAAAGAAAACACCCAAAAACGTATTCCCATTCCCTCATACTTTCACGTTTTCATCTTCCCTCACGTTTTGGGGAGTGGCTGGACATTTTTTGATCATCCATCCTTCATTCACGTGGAGCTCTCAGGAAGCTGAACCTTCCTGGATTTTTATCCTTCACGTTTTCAGTTTTTCCTCATTGTGCATGCCAGTCCATCATTTATCTTTCACCAAAATGTTATGGTCCATTATGATCATTCTCTATTCCATTCTGTTCATGTGTGTTGTGTGTTCATCATGCTTGCAGAACTATGTTTTATTCTAGGTTGTTCGCCTGTTGTTACCATCCTCAGCCGTGCAAAGGCTCGGGGTCTTCTTTGTTTGCTGAACGAATGAGCAATGGAGATCACTTGATTTTATGAGAAAGAGTGGTCATCTGTGGTTTCCTCAGTGTTGTTGTGCAATGGTCCCCTTTGTCACAGAGTGAGTGGAATCCTGTTTTGCTTTGTTGACATTGTGGTTTGTTGTGTGTGCATACTTTGCCTTGGGCTGAACTGGTTTGGAGTGGAATTCGATCTAAACTAGCTTGATAAACCTACTGTAGGAAGGAACCTCACAAATAGATCCAGAGGGGCTGGTTTTCTTCTTTGCACACCCTGAACAACACTGGAATGGAAGGCATATCATGAGGGACTATGTAGCAGTGAAGGGGGTGCTTCCTTGTGTTGGGTGTGTAGATGTTTTAAAGCCAAGCCCGATCTAGTGCAGGTGTCCATAGCTCGGTGGTTGAGCTCACTAGCTTAGCAGTTCAAGCTTTCCAGTTCCTTTGCAACCTGATAAACCCATCTATTAGTTTGCTTAGCTGGTCCTTAATCTGTTAGTTGGCTTGGATGAGTAGCCCGATAAACCCAAATGTTAGCTGGATTGGTTGATTAGCCTGACAAACCCAACAGTATATTGGCTTGTTTGTTTACAACTTGATAAACCCAACTGTGTTGGATTGGCTGAGTTTTGTTGTATCCTTGGCTATGTGTGAGCCTGCTAGTGTTCCTTATTCCTTGTGGGAATCATGCCCAGCTCGGGGGTGATAGTGCTGCTGAGAGATTGATGAGCGCACTGGCGTATAGTAGGGTGGAACGTTGCAGCGATGTAGCTAGTTGCGGGACAAAATTATTTCAAGATAAGTATTCTTGTCTATGTTAATCTCTGCAATTGTATTTGCTTAATGAAATATGATGAACATGCCTAATGTGTTGAATTCATGAATTGCTTCCGCTGTATAATTGCAATTGTATGCATTTGTGTATGTTTTCTTTCAATGCATTTTTAAATTACGTTATGGGGCTTAGATTGTCAGATTGGTGATGGACCGAATGATCAAATATGTCCAATACTTCTGTTAACAGGTTGAATTTCCTGCCTGAAATATTGCTTTCCACAACTTGCAGAATGTGGGATGTGGAAACGTCCTTCTTAAATTTTATTCCCTGCATATTTCCTTCCGCAACTTGTGGGGATGCGGGACGTGGCTTCACAATCTCTATTTCCGTAAATCTCCTTCCACAACTTTCATTTCCGCATGCGGGATGCGGCTTCACAATATCTATTTCCGCAACTAATTATATCCGCAATGGTCTATTCCGTATGCGGGATGCAGGATGCAAAATGCGAGATGGAAATTTCCATATTTCCCCAATTATGCAAACTCAATATTTCCGCACCGTTGATTCTTGTAGGTTGATTCTCAGTCGTTGATCTGTCTCTAGATGCAGAACAGATTGTGACCGTCGATTTCCATCACGATCTTTCTCCGCTGTTCGATCTCCTTTGAGATATTTCTTCATAGATCGTCGACTTGATCACTGACAGGATCAATTCTCTGCTATTGGGAAGTTAGATAATTTATACTCAGACTTGAATAGAGTGAATGCAAGATGAATTCATGCCTTTATAGGTTTATGTAAAAAGCAGGAATCCATCAAAATCATATACAAAATTCATTGAAATTTGAGCTGGTTTCTCCTGCAACAATCAAAGCGAGCAGTTATGGCCGCGTTCTCTCTCTAGTGGACGGGAAGAGACGTGACAGTGTGGTATCAGAGCTGCGGGTTACAGCATTGGGCCTTGATGGGCCAAGTTGATCAATTAATAGACTTGTTGGTAAATGGTATTTAATTCTGATTTTATTATGCAACTAACAATTTTTGTTTATTAACACATTTTGCAAAATTATAGTCACCCTCAAAGTGAAGCATTCCAGATAGTGCATTTCTGTAAATTTGGTTTGGTTAAGCCATGAGAACCGACATGTGTGATGATGCACGGAACCCCAATGAATATGAGGAAGATTCTATGGGGGAAAATGTCCGATTTGGATATGCTGAGATAGAGTCTAATGGGAGGAGGCTTCAAGATACTCCTCCAGATTTTGCAGCCACCATGAGAAGCCTAAGGGTGGAGATGCAAAGCCACATGGAAAATAATGAAAGATTAGTTAAGTCTCTAGAGGAGTGGAATCAGCTGAATGCAACCATGCTACAAAGTTTGACAAACATTCAGAGGTGGATGAACTCTGGGGACCGGACAGTGAGACTAGAAGGAAGTGAGAGAACTGCTAGAAGAATAAAGAGATCTCCTAGTGGGTTATCTCACTCGGAAGGATCCGCCGGTGGTTCAAGTTCTTCTTGTCACAAGAATAAGAGAAAGAGGCGCTACCAGAACTGTTCACATGATGAATTTAAGAAGACAAGGCCTCCTACCTTCAATGGTGAGATAAAGAATGGTCAAGAAGCTGAAGCTTAGCTTCTTGGGATGAGGAAATATTTCCAAGTCCAAGAATTCTCGGGAAATATGAAGGCCAGGGTAGCCATCTTCAACTTGACTGGAAGAGAATCCATATTATGGGAGCACTTCAGGCAAGGAAAAATATTAATGAAAGGAAGATTGTGTGGAAACAGTTCCAGAAGTATTTCAAGCAGAAGTACCTCTCTGATAGGTACTTTGATCATAAGATAAAATAATTCCATGAGCTAAGATTGGGGCAGCAGACCATGGAAGAGTATGAAAATAGGTTCTTGGAGTTGTTGAGTATGTCAGGTACATCAAAGATGAGAAGGTGAAAATCCAGCATTTCCTGAGTGGATTGCATCAGTCTTACAAAGACATAATTGAGTTTTATGAACCTAGATTTATGGAAGAAGTGATAAGGAAAGCTAAGTATCGCTATGAACAAAGCAAAGGCAAACCTGATTATCATAAGACATGGAAGGACAAGAAGAATGAGAAGTATAACCAAAGGAATAAAGGTTTCAAACCTTCTAACTTCAGGAATCAACAGAAGCATCCACCCCAATTTGAGAAGCAGCCAGCTAGAGTGGTGGGAGAAAAGCCAAGAGAACCACAACAAAACAAAGAACCACTCCAATGTTGGAAATGTAGAGGACCCCACATGCACAGGAATTATCCAATTGAGAATGAGAATTCCAGTCTAGCTTACAACATTCAAGAGGTAGAAACAGTGGGTCAAGTAGCAAGGGTCGTACCTAGGATTTATGCAGCACTGGAGAGAATATCACTAGTCAACTGTGGTTGAAGTTGCAGGTAAGATTGTTGAGCAATCTGTTTCTATTTTGATTGAACCTGGTTCTACTCACAGTTACATTGCTCCTAGAGTAGTGGATATTTATTCCTTTAAGAAAGTAAGGCATAGAAAATCGTGGTTAGTTCAGCTAGCCACTAGAACTAAGAGAAAGGTTAGTGAAGTGGTAGAGAAATTCCCATTGGTGATGAATGGATTGGTCACTTGTGTAGGTATGAATGTTCTGCCACTTGGTTCCTATGATATTATCATTGGAATGGATTGGTTAGAAGCTCATAGGGTAAATCTCGACTGCTATAATGAGACTTTTGAATGCATGGATGAAGAAGGGAACCCAATAGTTGTAAGAGGCATTCCAAAGGTGATTTCTGTGAGGCAGATTTTAGTAATGAAATTGAAGAAGTTTTGTAGGAAAGGTTGCCAACTGTATGCAACTCATATTGTGGAAGCAACAAAGAATGAAACTCCTAGGTTGGAGGACTTTCATGTGTTTCAGGAATTCAGGGATGTTTTTTCTAATGAAATTCCAGGGCTTCCTCTAATGAGAGATATTGATTTCACAATTGAGCTTGTGCCAGGAGCAGTACCAGTGTCCAAGACACCCTACATGATGAGTACACCAGAAATGATAGAGCTGAAGATGCAGTTGCAAGAGTTATTGAAGAAGAAGTATATCAGGCCGAGTGTGTCTCCTTGGGGAGCACCAGTTCTATTTGTGAAGAAGAAATATGGTACACTTAGGCTGTGTATTGATTACAAACAACTGAACAAAGTCATGGTGATGAATAAATACCCTTTTCCTAGGATTGATGACCTCTTTGATTAAATGAGAGGAGCACAGGTGTTTTCCAAGATTGACATGAGGTCTGGTTACAATCAGGTGAGAATCAAGGATGAAGACATTCATAAGACAACCTTCAGGACAAGGTATGGACATTGTGAGTTTGTAGTGGTACCATTTGGTCTCACAAATGCACCAACTACATTTATGTGCCTTATGAATAGTGTCTTTAGCAGGTATTTGGACAAGTTTGTTCTTGTTTTCCTTGATGACATCCTTATTTATTCTAAGAATGAGGAAGAGCATGAAGAACATCTGAGATTGGCATTGCAATTGCTCAAGGAACATAAGCTGTATGAAAATTTGAGCAAGTGTGACTTCAATAAAGATAGAATTCAGTATTTGGGTCACATTATCTCATAAGAGGGTATATCTGTGGACCTTGACAAGATTGAAGCCATTATGAATTAGCCTACTCCAAGGAATGTTATAGATGTAAGATCTTTTATGGGACTTACAGTATACTACAGGAGATTCATTGAGGGATTCTCCAAGGTTCCACATGCCATCACTTCTTTGCAAAGGAAGGGGATAAAGTTTCAATGGACATTGAGGTGTGAAGAAAGCTTCCAATAATTGAAGAATATTCTCACAAGTGCACCAGTATTGAAAGTTGTAGACCCAGAGAAATATTTTCTTATGTGTACTGAAGCATGCGGTCAAGGACATGGAGGATTTCTTATGCAAGACACCCACGTAATATGTTATGAGTCAAGAAAGTTGAAGGAGCATGAGCAGAACTATGCCACTCATGATCTGAAACTGGTAGCCATAGTACATGCCCTCAAGATGTGGAGGCATTACTTGATGGGCAGAAGATTTGAGCTAAGGATAGACCATTGTGTTCTGAAGTAATTGTTTGATCAACCAATGTTAAATGCTAGGCAAGCTAGATGGCTGGAGTTTTTATGTGAGTTTGATTTTGAAATCAAACACATAAAAGGAAAAGAGAATAAGGTAGCTGATGCACTCAACAGGAAGGTGTAGGATATGCATGTGGCATCTCTTAGTATTTTCCAGTCAGATTTGAGACATCAGATTGTTAATCATGCCACTGAAGATGAATTGTGTGTGCATGTCAAGGACAAGTTACAACAACAAAGCCTTGAAAAGAAGTATGAGGGATATAAATTAGAGGAAGATGGACTCCTTACTTATAAGAACATAATTTATATTCCAAATGTAGCATATTTGAGGAGGGTTGTTATGGATGAGATCCATCAATCTCCATATTCTGGTCAGCTAGGATATCAGAAGACAATTGCTACAACAAGAAAGAAGTACTTTTGGCCAGGAATGAAAAAGGGCATGGCTGAATATATTTCAAGGTGCATGAAATGTCAGTAGGAGAAGGTTGAGCATCAACACCCAACAGGTTTGTTGTACCCTTTGCCAGTTCCAAAATGGAAATGGGAAGTTATTTCCATTGATTTTATTACATGAATGCCAATGACTTGGAGACAACATGATTCCATCATGGTTGTGGTGGACAAGTTGACAAAGGCAACACATATACCAGTTAAGTCTACACATAAGACCAATGACATTGCAAAGATCTTCATGAAGGATATTTTCAAATTGCATAGATTTCCTAAGGCAATAGTCTCTGATAGAGATGTCAGGTTCACTTCCAATTTTTGGAAGGGATTATTTGCAGATTTGGGTACAAAGTTGAATTTTAACACTTCCTACCATCCGTTGACTGATGGAAAGACATAGAGAGTTAACCAGGTGCTTGAAGACATGCTTCGCATGTATCTGATGGGCAAACCAACCAAGTGGGAATATTATTTACACTTGGTAGAATTTGCATATAACAACGGATATCAAGCATCCTTGGGGATGAGTCCATATGAAGCTTTGTATGGAAGGAGGTGTAGGACACCAGTGACATGGGATATTATAGTGAATAGGGTTGTGCTTGGTCCAAAATTTCTCAAGGAGATGGAGCAGGAGGTTGTAAAGATTAGGCAGAATCTAAAAGTAGCCCAGGACAGACATAAAATCTATGCATATAAGCATAGGGTGAACAAAGAGTTTAGTGTTGGGGATCATGTTTACCTCAGAGTGAGGGAAAAGAAGAGTTCCGTGAATCTTGGAAGTTGTGTCAAGATGTCACCTAGATAATATGGGCTTTTTGATGTGCTTGAAAGAATAGGGCTAGTTTCATATAGAATTGGATTTCTTGCTAGCACTAGGGCTCATAATGTTTTTCATGTTTCTTTTCTTAAGAGATATGTACATGATCCTAACCATGTGATAAATTGGGATGTGATTCAGGTGGAACTCGAGGGAGAATTCCAAATCGAGCCAATGCACATCCTTGACACGAAGGTCACAATGCTCTGGAACCAAGCCATGGGCAAGGTAAATGTGCAATGGGAGAACTACGATCCTGAAGAGGCTACATGGGAGCTGGAGGATGCCATGCAATTGGAACATCCATTTTTTGTTCAATTTTGTGGAGCACTGAGGGTGGTACCAGCGTAGCATTTTTGTTCAATTTTGTAAAGCACCGAGGACAGTGATGTTGAAGGGGAAGGGGAATGTAGCACCCCGGTTTTGACCCCATTTGCATTAAATATATATGATATAAATATTGTAATTAATCATGGTGTGGAACTAAAGGAAAAATCCTCACCATTGATTTAACATTTTATGTTTCTGCAATTAAAATCGACGCCGATGGTATTTTGTGCTAGCCGACACATTATAATTTTGGACATCATATAAATATGTAATTTATTTAAAAACCCACAACCAGCTATGTCAATGCAACAAATAATGAGATGGGGGCATGCTTTCCTAAGGATAAGTGGGGGGGGGGGGTATGTTTAACCTTGATCCATTGGGAAAATCCATGTGTCAAAAGAAAACACCCAAAAATGTATGCTAATTCCCTCACGCATTCACGGTTTAATATTCCCTTATGTTTTGGGGAGCGGATGGATGTTTTTCGATCATCCATCCTTCATTCACGTGGAGCTCTCAGGTAGCTGAAACTTCCTGGGTTTTTATCCTTCATGTTTTCAGTTTTTCCTCATTGTGCATGCCAGTCCATCGTCTGGATCTCATCGAAACGTTGTGGTCCATTCTAATCATTCTCTATTCCATTTTATTCATGCATGCAGAACCGTGTTTTGTTCTGGGTTGTTTGCTTGTTGTTACTATCCTCAACCATGCAAAGGTTCGAGGTCTCCTTTGTTTGCTAAATGAATGAGCAGTGGAAATCACTTGATTTTATGAGAAAGAGTGGTCATCTATGGTTTCCTAAGTGTTGTTGTGCAATGGTCCTCTCTATCACAGAGTGAGTGGAAGCCTATTTTGCTATGTTGACAATGTGGTTTGCTGTGTGTACATACTTTGCCTTAGTCTGAACTGGTTTGGAGTGGAATTGGGTCTGAACTAGCTAGATAAGCCTACTGTAGGAAGGAACCTCACAAATAGATCTAGAGGGCTTGGTTTTCTTCTTTGTACTCCCTGAACAACACTGGAATGGAAGGCATAGCCTGAGGGACTATGTAGCAGAGAAGGGGATGCTTCCTTGTGTTGGGTGTGTAGATGTTTTAGGATCCAAGCCCAATCTAGTGCAGGTGTCCATAGCTCGGTGGTTGAGCTCACTAGCTTAGCAGTTCAAGCTTTCCAACTCCTTTGTAGCCTGATAAAAGTTGGCTTGGCTAGTCCTTAATCTGTTAGTTGGCTTGGATGAGTATCCTGACAAGCCCAATAGTATATTGGCTTGTTTGTTTACAGACTGATAAACCTAACAGTATATTGGCTTGTTTGTTTACAGACTTATAAACCCAACTGTCTTGGCTTGGATGAGTTTTGTTGTATCCTTGGCTATGTGTGAGCCTACTAGTGTTCCTTATTCCTCGTGGGAATCATGCCCAGATCGGGGGTGGCAGTGCTGCTAAGAGATTGATGAGCGCACTAGCCTATGGTTGGGTTGAATTTTGCAGCGACGTAGCTAGTTGCGGGACAAAATTCTTTCAAGATAAGTATTCTTGTCTATGTTAATCTCTGGTAATTGTGTTTTCTTAATGAAATATGATGAACATGCCTAATGTGTTGAATTGATGAATTGCTTCCGCTATATAATTGCAATTGTATGCATCTGTGTATGTTTTATTTCAATGCATTTTAGATTAATTTATGGGGCTTAGATTTTTGGATTGGTGATGGTTTGAATGATCAAATCAGTCCAATACTTCTGTTAACAGGTTGAATTTCTTGCCATAAATCTTGCTTTCCGCAACTTGCGGGATGCAGGATGCAAGATGAAACATCCTTCTATAAATTTTATTCCCCGCATATTTCCTTTCACAACTTGCGGGATGCGAGATGCAGGATGCGGATTCACAATCTCTATTTCCACAAATCTCCTTCCGCAACTCTCCTTTTTGCATGTGGGATGCGGGATGTGGGATGTAGGATGAGGGATGCAGCTTCACAATCTCTATTTCCGCAACTAATTATATCCGCAATGGTCTATTCCGTATGCAGGATCACAATTTCCATATTTCTCCGATTCCGCAAAATCAAGATTTTCACATCGTTGATTCTTGCGGGTTGATTCTCAGCCATTGATTTGTCTCCAGATGCGGAACAGATCATGACCATCGATTTCCACCACAATATTTCTTCGGCGTTTGATCTCCTCTGATATATTTCTTTGTAGATCATCGACTTGATCACTGACATTATCAATTCTCTGCTATTGGTAAGTTAGATAATTTATAATTAGAGTTTAATACAGTGAACACAAGATGAATTCATGTCTTTATAGATTTCTACAAAAAGTGGGAATCCATCAAAATACATACATAATGCAATGAACTTCGAGTTGGTTTCTCCTGCACAATCAGAGCGAGAAGTTATGGTTGCATTCTCTCTCTAGTGGACGGGAGGAGACCTGACAACACTTCTCCTCTAGTTTTGACCCTGCTCTTTTTACCAATATGAGAGAGAGACCCTTCAACTCTGGTGGAGATAGTAGGATCCCCTACCTTTCTTATAAATGAAGGACTAGGAAAATTCCTAGCTATGAAATTATCCCAGGTGTCTTTATGGCCTTTTGATTCTTCCATAATCAACAATTTAATTAACCTATGATGAAATGAATGATGTTCAAGGTTCACAACTGAATTTTTCACTGTTTTACAAATTTTATTTAAGCTTTTACAAAGAAAATAAGGAAAATTCATTTCTTTGCCTTGTGCAAAATGTTGTAAGATACATATATGATAGGTGAAAGTCAAATTGTACCATCCTTCACAAGTTAGGTATATTTGGAGAACAATCAATGGTTTCTTCCATTAATCATTAAGCCAAGCCATATAAACTCCTTTAGACCAATCTGCATCATGGCACTTTTTCTTCAAAAACCAATTCTGCTCCATTATTGGCAAGTTTTGCTTCTTAAACCATTTTTCATCAGTTTGAGCCAATACTGTATCCTTAGCAATGGTATTCTTTGTAACCTCCATCACAATGTGCTTGAATCAGGTGACCATGTGATCAAACCCTTGACAAAATGAAAGTGATATACTATTATTATGGCCATGGAATTTTACAAAAAAATTATGCCATCTTTGACTACAGAGCATATCTCGACAAGCATTATACTCTGGTGTTTCCTTTAGATCCTAAATTGATCATGGTTCATAACGACTAGCCACCATTTTGGATAACAAATGCAACTGACAATTAATCAGGGATAAATCAACTTAAATCACTTATATTATAACTTACCATTAATGTCGTCCAACGACACTTGCTTCAGCTAATAACCAACCGGATAAGGAAGATAAGCGTTGCAATAAACAAGTCCTCAGAAAGGAATTATGAAAGTCCAATAGAGTCTATTTATGAGTAAGAGAGGAAAACTGCTAGGTGTAGTCCGTTAGGGACTCAAGTTTTCTCCTATCTCTAAATAGCTCAAGGAGCCAAAAAGGATGCCTAATTAATAAAGCAAGCCCTATATACAGGAGAGCGTGAAGCATAGAAGGGGGTATGGTTTTGGGGGGAAGATTTCCCAGGTATAATATTGTATGGGTCAGAGATGGCCCCTTATAGATTCCCCATACTCCTCACCCCAATAATTTTTGTGTTGGAATATGTCTATTTAACAGGTTTAGCATTTGTATCTGCTACTAGTCTTATTTATTCAACTGGCTCTAAAATGTCAACTGACACAAACCAGACAGGTTTGGCTTCTTCAGGAGGTCTTATAACACTCGTATCACAACAAGGAAAGCAATGAGTCACATATTCAATCGCTTCATGCCTTGGTGTTTTATCTTGATACTTGCCCTCTCTACTTTGTTATCTGGAATTACTTTGCATCCTAAATGGGATGAAGCTATTTGCCTGATCCATGCATAAATTAAAAGATCATCTCAGTAAAATCACGTAAGTAATATAAGCAGTGAAGCAAGCTAGGTAATATCTCTCTAGAGGTTGTTGTTAAAATTTAAGCACTAGGTAGTCTTTTTGATTCTCCTCATGTTCAAGTAAGAAGTAAGTAAGGCAAGCGCTAACTTACTTATAGGAACCAAATAAATTGAAGTCCATGAAAATTCTATCCCTGAGCTAAAGAAGTTCCATGAAAATTTAAATCAAGTGTTGATACTACTGCCTCATCCATCTATGATGCTAATATTTCGATCATTTAGAAAGTACAGAAGGCGGATCATCCAATATAAGCGCATTGACTATTAACCCCCAAATACTCATATTGATTGCACATGTACTAGAAGAAATGACAACTGCACAATATCCAAGTAAATATGAATAAAACTGCTATCCAAAAATGCTCTTTAAATTCAAGAAAAATTCCCTTTAGAAGATCTATCTGAAACCAATTATGCTAATTTGGTATTGATCTGGAAATGATCTGGAAATGATCTGGTACTAATATGATCTTTTTGTCTTAATTTTGGGCTAAAAAAGTTCTATAATCCCTAGAAAATCTCTCCTTTAATGGATCAAATCTAAAGACTTGATTTGTAAATAGTTTATCAACAAATGCAAGTATTTAACCAAATAATATGCATGGAATCCATATACAGACATTCCTATACCTCTTGCATAAGAATTTAGAAATATGTTTGCCAACGATAGGGTGTAGGAAATGAGATCAACATAACAATCTTTCTATTGGCTTATGAAAAACTTGGAATCCTATTAAAAAAATATATTTCAAATCCTTTGAATGATTTGAAATGTGAAGTAGGAAACAATGGTATAATAGGACAAAGATGAATAAAGGAAGACTTTTAACAAAGCAGAAAAACAGAGGCTTGATCATAACATGTCTTTGGAAATAAGAGATAACCAGAATGAGGTATATTTAGATAGGCTTGAAATGGTTTAATACTAAGAGTATAACTGTCCATAATTTTCTTCTTGTATTTAATCAAGTCAAGAGTTAAAAATGCATACCTCGTTGTTGTTGTTTACTTGTACTTGTGGACTCAAGTGGAGACCACTACTTTGTGCTTCCTTTAATAAAATCGATAAAGTATTGGAACCCTAGTATGTTGATTATAGAATCATTGGTACAGAAATGATAGTGTAGAACCTCTGGTAATCCTTGATATGATCTTCATAGAAAAACAAGAGCTTTCAGTAGCCCTATTCTAAGGTACCCTCTACCTAGCATCCCTAATCTCCTTCGACCATCCTTTAGTAGACCATAAACAACCTACATCAACCCTAGATTTTCCCTATCCTCCTCAGCCCTAGTACATTCCCATAACATAGAAATAAATTTTTCCACCCAAAAATCTCAAATTGAAACTTGTTTTGGGGATTTACCACTATCATCCTTTAATGTTTCCTATGGTCTGCAGAAGGAGAATGAGTAGGAAAATTAGGAGGAAAATGAAGCAAATAGGGTCATAGATAGGATTAGGGAGATTCATTTGAAGGTGAAGGAGCACTGTGAGGAGTTAAGAGAAGTAAAATCTTTGTGATAACTAGCATAGGACTGGCCATAAGTTTTGTGTTGGAGATAAAGTCTAGCTCTATCTCTATACAGAGTGATTGTATGGGCAACCAAGAAGTTGAACTTGTTGACAGACAAGCATTCAAAATCATTACATAGGTCAATGGAAACATCCAAGATAAGCTTACCGTCATAGATATGGATGTATTCAATGGGAAATGTGGAGAACTTGTGCTTGTAATTCCGCTGTAGCCTTAATTAAGTAATCTGTACATTATTTTTTTGTATACTATATTCTAAGGTTTCATGTTCTAGGGTTTTAGAATACCTTAGAGATCTAGGGTTTGGAGGGTAAGCCTACATTCCCCATAAAAATAGAGTGTTAGTCATATAAAATGACCATACTCTAGTCTCGTAAGTAGAATAAAGGAAATTCTTTTGTGGAAAGATGAGATTTTGAATTTTTCAGAGATAAGAGAACATAGTTTGATCCTTTTTCCATTTTCCCCTCCTTTTTTCATTCATGGTCACTTCTGCCTAGAATAACTAGACCTACTATTTTTGTAGGTAGGCTACTCCTATTACTGCTATCTTTTCATTTGGGATAAGAGTCCTAGTAACTATTCTGGACCTATCTTAAACCTTTAGATTGCAAATTTCCCTTTTGAGAGAACTCCATGCTCTCTTCTTCACCTAATTTATTCATTCTTTTGTGGCAGATAATGTGGGTAGATAGGTAGGATAGAACCCACTCCTTTTTCATTTCGTTCATTCAACAAGGTCTTATTATGTTTTGATACCATGGCTACTATGCCCAAACTATTTAGAGTAGTGCCTTCCTTCTTGCAAACAACGAACTTACGTGTACGGATATAGATAAATGAGGGACATTTATTAAAGATAACCCACATACCACTCAAAATTATACTAAAATTGGATGTGCTCAAGACATTTCAGAAGATGGGTTGGATCAATTTCTTCATCAAATTGAATGGATATAGTTATGACATAACCCTAGAAATGTCCATGAATACGAGGAAGGTCATTGAAGAAGAATGCTTGACACCGATAATGGGGGCGGTTATCACTCTAATTGAGGATGTTTTGAGCATATTTACATGTCTACCTAAAGAAAAAAAAACTAGAAAAAATATGCCAGATAGCTAGCAGTCTAAGACAAAAGGAATTTATTTAGAAATTATGAGACCTGTGAAGAAAATAAGAATGGTGTTAAGAGGGAAATGAAGAAATAAGAAAATTATTGAATTAAAAAAGAATAAACATGTTGAATGCAAATCTGTTAAAATATACAGGATATATAACTTTCAAATAAATTCATTTCTATAGCTAACTTAGAGTAAATTAAGTTGTGGGTGATTCCAAAATCATTGTAAAAATGGAGAACTCTATGCTTCTTTATGTAGGCTTCCACTTTTATCAGTTGCAAGTTCTATATGGAAAAGAGATGCGTGGTCATTTCCTAGGAGTTTGCGGGGCACAAAATCTGCAAACGGGGTTTATGGAGCATCCGATTGATGTCATGTTGACTCTATTCCATTCAAATATCGAATTAACATAGGGTTTCCTAAGGTTTTATGGATCAGGGACAGATTTGTCGACTAAAGGGAGAAGGTTCCAAAATACTCATCGCCGACAAGGGAAGCCTTCAAGAAAATCGCCTTGATCGCAAGTATTGAGAAAACCTTGGTAATCCCACTCATGCTCACCTAAACAATGGGAGGGTCTACATTCTTTCAGATGTGTGTTGGGCATTTTCCCCTACAAGGGTTTCAACAAAGGAAAACACAGACTCGCGGGGACGGTGTGTGGTTTATATAACAAATACACTCTTGGGAGAGAGTTTAAAAAGAATCTAAACTCTCGACTGAGATATTTGTTCGAGAGTTTCATATGAATAATTTGGCCATACTCTCTGACGAGAAACTAAATTATTCTCGACTGAAAAATTTCCTAAACACAACTAAACTCTTAGCCAAAAAATTTTTAACCATAGTTAAATTCTCGCCCAAAAACTATTACAATTCTCACCTGAGAAAATATGTTTAATTTTTTTTCTTAGTTGAGAAATTGGAAATTATAACCAAAAACACCCGATTCTAAAAAAAATGTATCACAACTTCGGGTTTGCACCCCATTATAAGTCAACATATGACTATATTTTCCTTCACTCTTTTCATTGATTAAAAGAGATTCATAAGTCTCATCTTTTGTCCAAGTTGCAAGATGTATGTTTTCAATATCATTCAGAAATGGATCACTGCTGGAGCTACGAATATTAGGATTTTGCATGTAACCAAAACAAAAAGAATTTAATTAAATTATCAATAAATATATTTGATTTGTAAATTCAAAAACTTATAATATAGTGAAAATATCTTACCAATAAAGTTGCTTCCTTGTTTTTTCTTTACCCTTGAAGGATGTCAACAACCTCCTAATTGTATTTCTAAATGGAAAACAACAAATCTCCATAGTGGTGGTGTTGTGACATCTAGAAGTCCTGAAACCACTTTATTGAATTAATTGTAAGTATAAGGCTCACAATCATAAGTAGTGTTTTGAATATTGTATCCATGAGGGACATCTGCAATAACTAGGGAATACTCCTTTTTAGGACCAATTTTTTCAATGTATGCACAATTACTTAAAATGAATTTATATTGCATGGTGTTAAGCCCATTCCAAATATAATGATCAAGTGTATCATCAAGTTCAACCTTTGCAAGACATTGTCTCCTTTGTTGTTATATTTTGGCTCTTTGGATATGAATTTTTAAGGACTCTCGTACTCCATCTGTACCCCTCTTTGGCATCTTCAAATGAAAAATTATATCTATAAGTAATAAAATAGAAATGAATTGAATTAAAAAATAAATAAAATAGGATGTATCATAGATAAACATACCTTCTATAATGCAAAAAAAAATGTTTTAAGGTTTCTATTGAGCTTGATTCTGGATAGTTGCATTTGACATCATCCAAACTCTTCTCATTCAACATTATAACCATCTCCTCTTGTATTTTCATGTAAATATTGTGACTAGACGATGAAACAATAAATAATGTTTACAATCATATAAATGATATAACAAAATACTTAGAACATAACCAAAATGTTAAACTAAGAAAAAAACATTGAACCATAAAAAAAAAATCATCTTACTTGTCAAATTCATTGCACATTTCCTCCATGGATCGTACCATAAAAAAATCAACTTACTTGTCAAATTCATTCCACATTTCCTCCATGGATCGTACCATAAAAAAATCAACTTACTTGGAAAATTTATTGCACATTTCCTCAATGGATCGTACCATAAAAAATCAACTTACTTGTTAAATTCCTTGCACATTTCCTCCATGGATAATTCACCTGAATTTACCTATGACAATATTGTATCTATTAATGTTTCATCCTTCGCACCTTGCGTTATCCTCCAAGGTGTGATAATTATTTCTTCTGGCAAATTATTGACGTTGGGACTTGTTTTACCACTGGTCCATGGAACAACTTTACTTTTTTTCTTTTTGATTTTTTATGCCAATATTCTCCAACAAGCTAAATATGTCCTCAATCAAATCCCATGTTTTTTGTACTCTAAATGCCAATTGGAAATAACCATCTACAGCTCTAAATGCATCACTTCCTTTGCCATTTTTGTCTCACATTATCCTCTTTAATAGGGATACCTATTCTTAGAAAAAATTGTTTTCGAAAACTTGCATCAACTTTAGATTTTTCCCTAGCACATATTTGCAAAAAAATATTGTGGATAAATCTCACCCTTTGAATAAATGTCATAGTCATCCTACATTCACTAGCTGTGTTATGATTCCATCCCAACAACTTTACTTCTACATATATTAAACCAACATTAATGATGCATTTCATTGTTTCAAAAATAGGGTTATTGGGATATTCTTGCATCAACTCTCGTCTTTCCTCTACAGAATGATTCCCCCCAAGAACATAATATTTGTAATGAAAAATTCTTGTTCGATCAAATTCATCTATAGTAGGAACATATTACGGGTCAACCAGAACTAGGTAGTCAACCACATGTCCATAGGTATTGTGCCTCATCAATGCTTTCAAGATGTGAAGATGCAAGTGATGTGGTTTTATAATTCTAAGTTGATCTTTCCCTTCTGTGGGTCTATAAATTTTATTCACATTCAACTCAAATGTATGTCCATTGTTAATGAATTTATCCCTCTACAATCAATATCAAATGGCATTTTGTCTTGATTTGACAATTACATCCTCTAGATCAACACCGAGAGTAATGATTTGCCTACTGCCCCTAGAATTTTCACTCTCATATTCAGGGATAATATTGGATTCAGTAACAACATATCTCCTCCTTTTCTGTCTTGAAGGGGTTCCTTCTAAATCAATAATTGCTTCATTAGGAATTTAAACATCGTCAACCATATTCCTTATACGATATTGATTCTTACTCTTACCAACAAGAGTATCAACCTCGTAGGAAACAATTTCAACATGTTCACTTGGGCGAGATGAAGATTTAAATGTAACCTTTCTAGGTACATGATTTGATTGATGGATGTCCTTTCCTCTTTGTGCTTGTACTTCTTTAGTTTGAACATCTGATGCTTGTTTCTTCTTCCTTGCTTCTTGTCCCTTTTGAAGAGCGACATTAACAACATCCATAGTATTTTCCTAATAATAAATTCCATTCAACGTGTTTGAAATTGACCTAGAAAATATCTTAAAAATAAATACATTATGGTATTAATTCTATTACATTGTGATATTGAAGTTATAAGAAAACCAATTTAAAAATAATCTCAATATTGAAACTTACTCTATCGCTTTCAATATCATGGATAACCCCTTCACAAAAGGGTGTGAAACTTTGTTGAACGTTATATTTTGAAACCTTCAAATAATATCAGATTTTGGCAAAGGTCTTCACTTGTTTCACTTGTGTATAAACAATTTTTGTACTCGAAATCACACATATATCTCTCAACAATCCCAATGAATGGTAATCTTATTGAAGATATGGAAATGCAACCAAATATAAGTGGAAACTATTTGCTTTGCCTTGATATTTTTCCTTCAGATGCCAAGAATAATCTATTTTGTCTTCTTCTATTGTATACTTCCATTCTCTAGTATTCTTGATTTTTAATTCCTCAAAGGTCAAAACTTTTTCTTGAGGCCCAACATTCTCATATTCATCAACTATTTTTTTTACGGATTCATCACCGCTCTTGATCCATAAACATTCACATATATCTTTCTGAATCCATTGTCCCTATATCCAAAGGATAGAATTTTAAAATATAATCAACAAACATTCATAATCTATAAAAAAAAACATCAATAGTCACTATAAAATGTATTTGAAAACATTAAAACCCCCCTCGCCCCTCCCCTTAAATCCCTAACCCTAACATTACATTAAAAATAAATAAATAAAATCCCCTCTTAATCCCACCGAAACATTACATAAAAAACAAATTAAAAAACTAAACCCCCTCCAACCCCCTAACAACTCCCCTAACATTACATCAATTTTTTT